>JAJOOE010010287.1:0-37868 GCA_036250405.1 Solanum raphanifolium
TTTTATATATATATATATATATATATATATATATATATATATATATATATATATATATTACATTACCTAGTTATAACTATCATAAATTGTCCCGACAAATATTAGCACTATAGAAAGATTTAATTTTACAGTCAAAATTGAATATTCTCTTAATCTTCATGATAGTGAAAGACGCCAAGTTGCCAACCCCTTCCAAAATTTCAAGGAATCTCTCTTTCTCTCTCTGTATATAATATAATAACATCTTTTTTTGTTTTTTTGTTTTTTAATTTTTTCACTTGCTATTTGGAGTTTACATTGGTGCCCCGATTAAATTTAAATTGCATACTGAAGGATCTATTTGGGGGAGGCGCTCCCAAAGAGATTTTCTCCATATCCAGAGCTCAAACTTAAGACCTCTAATTAAGAATAAAACAGTTTCATCCCTACACCACAACCTATGTTGGTTTGTATATAATAAAGTCATGAAGCGACCAAATTAATTTTGGGATTTAATCAACAAAGTAGCCACTAGTAAGGTCAACGAATTCGGCTAAAGACGTAATAGTCGAAGCTTGCACCATACTGGAGTCCAATTATATTGTAGATTCGCTTTGCTTAGAAATTCATTAGGAAAAAAAACTCTCTATCAAAGATTTTTCACATTCAAAAATAATATTTTTCCTTTTATTTACTCTTATTATTCAAATAAATCCTCTAAAAAGAAATAAAAAGATTAAAGTTCAAACAATAATAATAGTTTGTCAAATAACTAATAATTATTTTTTTAATGAAATGTAATAGGCTAAATGATAAATAAACAGGACCGAAGGGAGTAGACCATTTTTTTAATATCATATTTTGTCTATGCAAGTCATCTAGGGGCCAGCATGATAATAATATACTTAATTAACTAAATGTATTTGAAAGTTCGTTGAATCTTCCACCAATATCAAGATACTCATAGAGATTCCAACTTTTCCAAAATTTCTCTTTTTAGTGAAGAGTTGAGGTTCCCCACTTGTATCCTTAATTTAATCAATTATTTCAAACAATATTTTTTAATTATTATACATCACTAATTCATCATAATTAAACCACTAATTTCATCCCTTGTTGATCACCCATAGTGCTAATGAAAAATAGCAACTTATATTTAGCTAATTAATTTAAAAATTATTTTTTCAACGTTAGAGCAACAATTCGATAGAGGAATTAAGAACAAGGATTAATTTTTTTTTTACTAAGTACGTTAGATATTTTAATGGGCCAAGCATTGGGTGGTGTATATTGAACGGTTAGATAAATGTCAAATTCAATTTTGTTTTGTCTACTCCATATTAAGCAAAGTCTAACTTATATCGTCACTTATATAAATTAGTGGGTTCACATGCTGGTAAATGGATTGTTTCTCTCTTAATCAAAGATTTCGAGCGAATTTGAATATGAAAATTATTTTGGTAGGGAACATTTTTTGAATGGAGCTCTACCCAAATTCAGAATAGTCGTTCTTTAATGTGGGTATCAGACACTGGTTGAATTTTTTTCAAAAAAAAAAAAAGTGGGTTCACATACTGTATATTTCTTTTTATATTTCCATCTCCATACAATCTCTCTCTTCCTCATTCTTGGGAAGTTCAAAAATCATGGCAACTTTTTCTGGCATTTTTGTTGCCTCAGCAATTGTTTTTTCTTTCTTTGGAATTATCGTTACTTATGCTGCTCTTTTCTCTTCCCTTCAGCAAACTCTCCTAATCAACTCTTCACCTTCACAAGGACAAGGTATGCCTTTTTTCTGGACAATCATTTTAATTTACTATTTTTTAAAAAAGTATTCTAATAATTAGATTAATTCCTTGAAAGTTGACTCTTCATAAAAAAATATTGACCCATGATTAAGGAATTTAATATTTTTATAGTCCACTTGTAGCAACCTTTTTCCATTCTTATTTGAGTATGTATATTCCTTTAGTTTGAAGGGATAAAGTAATGGTGTGTTACCATGGCCGGGTTGGTAGTAGTCGGAAAGTTATATCGTATAAATTGATAAAATAGAATATTTTTGTTATGTATAAATTGTTAAATATTTCTCTTAATATAAGTGAAAGTAAGAGCATATTTGGCATTATGGGAGGTCAAAAACACTTATTTTGAGAAAAAAAATATTTTTGTTGAAAAATTAGGAGTTTGGCAATCAATAAAATTGCAAAATAGAAGTAGAAACAATTTTTCTACAAATGGGAAGAAGCTAAAATTTTCTACTTTTTTAAAAAGCAAAAGCAGAAACAAAAATTATTTTTTTCAAGACTAAAATATCTCTTTCATATATACATATTTACCAATATATCTCTTATTGATTAATTGACATATCTTATAAGTTTGATTAAATTTCATTTAAGAACATTATTTTTTATTTTTATATAATAAATTTATATTTTATTTTATGTTTATATATTATTATTTTATATTTTACATATTATTTTATGTATAATTTTACAAAAAAAAACAATATTGTTGCAAGGTTAGAAAAAAGAGAAAAAAAAAATAACAATTAAAGATTTCAACCCTACCAAAATGGTATAATATTGATTGAAAATTTAAATCTGTACATTTTAATTTAATGAAAATAAAAGTTTAATTAAATTTTTATCATAGATATTTAAAATAGTTTCTCTCTATAAAATAATCTTAATATTAAAAGTACATTAATAATTGTCCTTTTTTATAATTTGACTCTCAGAAACAATTTAAAAAAAAGATTAGTCAAACACAATTTACTTATGAAGAGCATTTTTTTCAAATGAATTAAGCCAACACACAATTTTTTTTTCAAAAGTACTTTTCTGAAAAACTATTTTAAAAAAGTGCTTCTAAAAATAAGTCATTTTTAGCAGTAATGTCAAACATGCTCTAAGTGATAACGTAATGGTTCAAAAGTTTTTGTAAGTCACAAGTTTGAATTTCCTTCTCTATAACATTTTAGTATCTCTGTTAGAGTGTGTTCAGTAGGAAAGAAAACATTTTCTTTAGGAAAATAATTAATAGGTTACTTATTTTCTTGCATTCGATATCTAAATAGAAAATATTATTAAAAGTATAGTACTATATCTTAGATAAATACTATGGGAAGTAGGGGTGTATGGCTGTTGAGATGGAGACTATAAGGAGTGTTGGAGAATAGGAAAGACACCTGGAACCACCTGTGAAGCCTATTTCCTCAAATTTTACTGTAGGTTTTCTTATTTTTAATGAACTTGTTTTTTCGTTGAGAAATTATTGTCTTCGAACAAAACCCCAGACTCCGTAATTAGGTGTTAATATTGAATTTGTACCATGCAGTTGTGCAAGCTGGAGAAGCACAAGTGACAATAACATGGTCATTGAACAATAGCTACCCAACAGGTACAGACTCAAATTACAAGACAGTGAATGTTAAATTATGTTATGCCCCAGTGAGCCAATTGGACAGAGGATGGAGAAAGTCCAACAACAATCTCAAAAAGGACAAAACTTGTCAAATTAACCTCGTCACCATGCCATATAAACCTTCAAACAACAATTTCACTTGGACTATACACAAGGATGTTCCTACTGCTACCTATTTCATTAGAGCTTATGTTTATGACTCTACTGGTGAATTTGTTGCCTATGGCCAAACCACAGATGCTCACAAGAAAACCAACTTGTTTAAAATCACAGCAATCACAGGCCGCCACATCACCATAGACGTATGCGCAGCCTGTTTCTCCATTTTCTCCATCATCTCCCTAGTCGGATTCTACTTCGTTGAGAAGAGAAAGGCGGTCAAAATTTCCCAGCGAAAATGATCGTTATTTGCTTCTTTTATCATATATTAGACTTAGGTAGAAGTAATATGATTATATTTGTTATCTGTATAAAATAAGTACAAGCATTGATGTTGTTGGGTTTAGCTATGAAAACAAAGACAATATATTGAATCTGTCAAATGATGATCCTAAATCCGATAGATCTCTAATTCTAAATTTATGCCAAAAACCGAAAGAAAGAAAAATGGAGGTAGACCGAGATGTGTATCAGTTGACATCCTTTTTTTGTTACTGCGAAATGTGGTTAAACTTTACATACTGTAGATTACTTTTTGTTGCAACAAACAAGATGGTCTAGTGACGAAAAACCATCTCAGTGCTCTTCATTCTATCAGTACCAAAAAGTAATAATCTATCATCAAAAGCATCTATGTGTCCGAAAGAATCAGTACCAGGAGGGCACTCAAGAGCTGCTTCAAGGACGCGATGATGTACACCATGGGAGTCAACTGATTGTCCACCTTTATGGTCGTGTCCACCCATACAGACCTTCACACAGCTATAGCGATGTATCACATCCATCACTTCATCATAGTTCCACAACAACGCTGCTAAAGATGAAGCTCCAGGATCCAGAGGCAAATGGCAACACACTATTACATTTTGATTCAACTTGGTAGCTTCCTGAAGGACATGATCCAGCCATTCCAATTGATCTTTCCCAACACCTCCATTGAACATGAGAAACCTTCTTGCCAGTCCCACAAGTCCACTTGGACTGTTTTTGTCTGAATTTGGGTTTTTCTCCTGAAGAACTTTCAAGGCCTTCAAAGTATTTGGGTGATCTTCTGGCCAACCAATGGCACTGATATCATAAGCATCTAGGATTACAAATCTGTACTCCGGAATTGGAGAAAAATCAAAATAGGCATGACCATCATAGCCAGGGATTCTCAACAATGGAAGCAAGTCCTTTCGAGGAAGATTGTAAAGGCAGTGGTTCCCAATCATGTGATAGACAGTGCCATTGAATTTGTCAAATTCATCAACAATTTTCTTGACAGCAATCATTGACTGGTCTTTGGGACAATACCCATCGACAATGTCCCCAAAATTAAGAACAAACTTAGGCTTTTCTTGATTCCATTTCTTAACTGCCCTTTGCACCACACTAACACTGTGCCGGTAATACCTAGGAACACCAAGGAATGAGGAGCCGTCATCAATATCAGCATACTGGACATCTGAGATGACACCAAAAGAGAGAAGTGGCTGCTTCCCTAGTGGACATAGAAGACCATTTGCATATCCCATTGCCTACCACCACACTCTAAAAGAGATGTAATCAAAGCTGTGGTTGATCTGAATAACTAATCAGAGGAGTGAAGATACATCTGAAAAGTTAAAGAAAATAAAGATATCAATTACAGTTTAAAACAATAAAACTAAAGCAGTATAATAACACATTTCTATTGTAAGGCCTAAGTTGATTCAGAACGAAAAGACAAAACAAACATGCATATGAAATTAATAAATACAAACAAATATTAAGGGGGAGCGCTACTTCTCTCGGTAGAAACTTCCATTACTCAATACACATTAGATTCAGAAAGATAGAAACTAGCATCCCTGATATGAGGTTGTTTTCCTGTGCTACTATGAAGAAGCCTGTCCTGTATCTGAAACGCTTCCACAGCGCTCAGTGGACAGGGTTCTGGAAATCTTTACCGGTCTTATCATTTTGCACTCAGCCTTGGTTACATGATGAGCTCCCCGTAACTTCCAAATCCTGATGGTCATCTATTTTTTACCAAATCAGCCATTCAAAGACCATCTCAATCCTCCAAGCAAATAAAAAATTATGGAATGAACACTACAGTCAGAAAGAATTATGAATTTTATCATATGCTAGTGTTTTTAATGTGTGTGCCCTTTCTTTTCCGTATTAATTAATATATTTATTACTTTTATTTTTTAAGCACAAAATTTGTAATCTTTAAGAGAAGGACTTGATTCATGCAGCCAAATATGTTAGTCAACAAAAAGTTCATGATTTCATCATAGTTGCTAAAATCCCCCATCTAATCACAAAGAGAAGAAGAAATACTTGATTCCATATTAATTTCATAAAAGTAATACTCATTCATAGCTTTAGGACAGAAACAAAATTCAAGGACCGACTCAGTCCAGAAGGTTAATGAGCCCAGTTATAAGGGGCATGAATTTCCTCAAAGCCAGTTTCACGTGTAACCTAATTTAAGCATGTTAAGAGACATGCGCCAAAACTTGTCATGGTTCAATGACCCTTTCTCCATCTTGAAATGCAAGCTTCCTTTCACATTTATGAGAAGTTCAGAAAGGGCCTAGGATTCACTGACTCAGATAGGCACAGTCAATACAAATATGTGCACATGCATCTTGGACAGGCACAGTCAATACGAATATTTCAACCATGGCTTTACACATATTTGGCGCAGGACAGGAAAGGTTCTCAAAGAAAAGAACACAGGCTTTAATAGATTGAAAGAAAAAAAAAGAAACAAGGCAAAATTTGGACAGCCCTCAAAGGTGCTTGTCTACCCAAGATATTTTCTGAGAAGTATTCAGTTGGCATTGTCCAGTAGCAGATATGTAGTATATGTTTCTTTCAGTTTTGGGACTAAGTTGGGCACGACCCCAACGCAGGGAGGCAGGCAGTGGAAGGCTGGAGCAGATGGAAGTTGACAGAGGCAATTAGAAAGTTGGGAAGATGATCCCAACAAGCACTTTCTGGTGTCTTTGGCAAGAAAGGGATTGCGGATGTTTTGATGGCATTTCAATTCCTAACGATTCTCTAAAAGCTAAATGCCTTGTGTATATCTTTAGTTGGAGTATCCAGCCCCTGTAAGTAATGTTGTTACCCTCCTAGACTTAATGAGCTCACTTACTCTACCTTAGCCCTTACTACTTTTGACTTTCTGGTAAGCTTTCCTGGACAGGCTCTACTATGTTGTTATGGAGCTAACATCGATCACTTATGTAACTTTGCATCTTCTTGATGCCTGCATTGAAGCACCTTATTTCATCAAAACAAAGAAGGGAAAAAAGTATTATCAGTGCTTTAAGAAAAGCTCTGTCTAGTGGATAGACGCTCCAACAGTTACACATGACATCATCTGTCAAATATCAGCAGGAAGGATATGGGAAAAGAATTAGCCGTTGAGGTTGTTTATGGGTACTTTAATTGGATCTTGAGAAGAGCCAAAATAACTTATGCCCTTTCACATTACTTCATCAAAAAGGAAGCCATCCCTATAACCTATCACAATTTCAGGGATTTCAATTACTTCTGCCATGATTATCAGTACGATTTCTGTTCTCAATCAATTAGTCTAATATCAATGAGCTACAATTTTGTTCATCCTTCTCCAATGGAAAAAAGTATTTAGAAGAACATACTAAATTTTACAGCAACAACGTAAAAGATTGTAGTTACAGCAAACTAAAAACAAGAAATCTATAAGCACATACGTATATGATAAAATAGTTTTTTGATTCATCCACAATTTTAAATACGGAATTAAGCCCAATCAAATTCAAATAAGGGAATAACAGCACACAAAAAACAAATTATGATAGAATAGTTCTTCAACATGAACTCCAAAAGCTCAAACCTATAGACATCCACATAAATAGCTCAATGTGGAGTCAAGAGAAAAGAAAATTTTGATTATTCCCAAAAGTACACATTTGGGGTTTGATAAAGTTCGAATTTTTCCATACACAAAACTGAAAAGGGCATTATAATTTTTTGTTTTATAGAAGAAGCATCAAAGAAAAAACAAAGAGAAATATGCAATTTCGAAAGACTAACATACCCAAATTGTATCTTGTGAATCAAGTCTTGCGCAGAAAAAGGGGCTTTGAAAGGAAAAGAGGAATGGAGAATTTGACGACGTCGGTGGCCGGTGGGTCGTAGAGAAAAGAGGCCACGATTATGAGGAAGCTGATATACAGCAGCTGTTTAATTGGTCAAATATGATTACAATTCCAACCCCAAATCAAATCTGCAGGTAAAATAAAAGACACGATTAGGCGCTGCCACGTGTATGAAAACTTTATGGTAAAATAAAATTAGATCATCGGGTAATCTATCTACCTCTTCACATGTACGGGCGGCTTCACCTTATAATTTCACTATTGTATTTGTTTTTGTGGGGACTCGCTCTTTCAATCACTTTTTAGGTTAGAGGCACTTTTTATGTTTGTCCAAAATCTACTCAAAGATGAATTGATTTCCTTCTCTCCTAAGATGATAAGATTTTGAATCCTAATTAAATATGAACACAGTAAAATTATGAAATTAATTATTGAGGCATTTTGTTATGAAAATAATTTAAAATTTTAATTTAATTATATTTACCCATCAATTACAAATTATTTTGCTAATGCATTATTATTTCCTCCATTCCATTTTATGTGAGCTAGTTTGATTCGGTACGGAGATTAAGAAAGAAAAGAAAACTTATGATCCAAAATGAATGATAAAAATTTGTGTGATTGTAAATCATTTCATTAAAAATAAAATAAATATTTTATAGATAATGTATCAGTTAAACCAATCCAAACAGGCTCTAAATAAAAAAATATAATTTGGTAAGCGCGAGTACACGTCCACCTACTTTATTTGGTCCCAATTTCCTATTCATCACTCGTCAGCAGCCAGTCACCCATAAAACCCTCTCCAAATCCTTCCACTAGAACAACTCATTTTCAACCTTATTCCGCCGCAACAATTACCGCCGCCGCTGCCGTCTCACCACACTGAGCTACGCTCCGAATAGTTTACCACAATGGCGGCTTCAGCTTCTTCAACTATGCTTTTATCTTCAAAATCTTCACGCGCCTCTCTCTCATGGAAAAACCAGTTTGCGTCCACCTCTGCCTTTCGCGTCTCCGGGGTTACCCTCCCGCGCAGAAGCCTCCGTCAGTGTCCAAGGTTCATTGTTTTCTCTATGGACGCCAAACCTACGGTTCTAGTTGCTGAAAAACTAGGTGAGGCAGGGCTAAAACTATTAAAGGAATTCGCGAATGTTGATTGCTCATATAACTTGAGTCCTGAGGAGCTGTGCACTAAGATCTCTCTTTGTGATGCGTTGGTTGTGCGGAGTGGAACAAAGGTGACACGTGAGATCTTTGAATCTTCTGGTGGACGGCTGAAAGTTGTTGGACGTGCTGGTGTGGGGATTGATAACGTTGATCTTGCGGCGGCAACAGAGCATGGATGCCTTGTTGTTAATGCGCCCACTGCTAATACAGTTGCAGCTGCCGAGCATGGAATCGCCCTTCTCACTGCTATGGCTCGGAATGTTGCTCAAGCTGATGCTTCTGTCAAAGCTGGTAAGCGTTTTAACTTTTTAGAGGCAGATCTAGAATTTTAAGTCTGGCAAACTACTAACATAACAATTAATCACTCCGGCACAATTTATGTGACACTTTTCGAATTTTTAGATTCAAACAAGTCTCCTTACAAATTAACTTTTTATGTAGTTTATAAATATGTAAATTTCATTTTTAAAAAAATGAAGATTCCTTGAGTTTGACCGTTGAAAAACGAAAAGTGCAATATAAATTGGGACAGCGGACAGAGGGAGTACTTATTTTGTGACCGTGGGTGCTAACTTAGTTAAATATATTTTCAAAAAACTTTCAACTAGAGGCTGTGCGAAAGTCTCAATCTGCCCCAGCATCCTTGTGTTTTGAATACAATGACATGCCCGCGAATATAATCCTCAATGAGTTTGTTTTGTGATTGAGAGAAATGTCTTATGAAATCCATGCATTATGGTCTCGCAAGGCTGATTAGATCTATGTCAAGTTGGTCTAAATGTTCTATTATCTAGAAAGAGAAAAGATTGTAATTTGACATAGATCTTATTCAAGTGAAATACATGCACATATTCTTTGGAAGTATCTGTAGCAATTTTTATTTTTTTTGCAGTAAAGCAGTGTTATCAAAGGCGAAAAGCACAAAACAACTCTAAGGTCTGTTGGGGCTTTAAGCGCAAAGGGACAAAAAATTCAAATATATGTGTTTATTCAAGACTAATAATTATAAACATGTATGACCAAAGAAATTAATAAAACATTATGATAAAGTTAAATATCAATTGTTTAGTGTCACTTCTTCAGAAGAGACTCATTGGCAAGGAAAATTTTGCCTTAGAACCTTAGTGACGACACTAAAGTGCACATAAAGCGAGGCTAGGCGCTCAACACGTTTTAAGCGTCACTTCAGGGCTTAAGCGCTCCTTTGACAACACTGCAGTAAAGACAACCCTTTTTAATTTCATTTATTACAATGCCTTCTAAAAAGGTGAACTCATCATTTTAGAGTGTGTAATTCGAGTTGGAGTAGCTTAATAAGTCGGATTGGTCTGTGACTTTGTTGATTCAAAGATAGAAATGCTTGACAAGCACGGGAATTGATGAAATAGTTGATGTATCTAGAAGAAATAACTTCATCAATGCTGGTGCAAGTATGAAAAACCTGGAGATCCAGGCTCAAACCCTAGCTACAACACTTTGCTTGTCTTAGTTATCAGGCTTACCCAGTACCTGTCCTATTCTTGTGGGATGCATTAGTCAAGGTACACGCAAGCTAACACTGTCATAAAAGAAACGTATAAAGGATGATCCACAGCTAATTGGTTTTATTATTTGATCTGCTGTCAGTTCTAATGCCACTTCTTTTTCTTTTTGGAGAAAATCTAATGCCACCTCCATCTGTTCTTCCCTTTCTAAGCATTCTTAGGATCATTACCCAAAATATGGAACCCTCAACCCAATCTGTCTTTAACTTTCCACTTTCTTTTTCCCGATGTTTATTTGCTTGGAGTAGATGTCTGAAAATATTGTTTCCATGGCTGCTAACAAATTCCCCTGATATACTTGTTGCTTTGACACACCTCTGAAAAGTTGTATCATGATATGGTTTCCAGGGAAATGGTTGAGGAACAAATATGTTGGTGTCTCCCTAGTAGGCAAAACACTTGCTGTGATGGGTTTTGGGAAGGTTGGATCAGAAGTCGCAAGGCGAGCTAAGGGGCTTGGCATGCATGTCATCGCTCATGACCCATACGCCCCTGCTGACCGTGCACGCGCTATTGGTGTGCAGCTTGTGAGCTTTGATGAAGCCCTTTCATCTGCAGATTTCATCTCACTTCACATGCCACTGACCCCTGCTACAAAGCAGATCCTGAATGATGAAACTTTTGCGAAGATGAAAAAGGGTGTACGGATTGTGAATGTTGCTCGTGGGGGTGTGATTGATGAAGAAGCTTTGGTGAGGGCACTTGATGCAGGCATTGTGGCACAGGTCCTGGCTCTTCATCTTTGAGACACTCAAAACCTATGAATTAGTAATTATTTGTTGAGCTATTGTTGTCTCTATATTTCCCTCAAACCTTCATGCCTGTTGGAATATTGAGTGTCCAAAAGCCATCCTTTGTTATCTTTCACCTTTCCTCTCCATTGGAGGATTGGACTGTAGAATAGACTTCTTCACTGCCAGTCTATGTAATTGTACTAACATATAAATCCTGTATCAGGCAGCACTTGATGTTTTCACTGTGGAGCCGCCACCAAAGGATAGCAAATTGATTCAACATGAGAATGTGACTGCAACTCCACATCTTGGTGCTAGTACTGCAGAGGCTCAGGTTTGTGCACATTACAATCATGTATGCCACACTTTTTCTTCCAGTTCACCCATTTACTAATACTCTCTGAATGATTGTCCAGGAAGGTGTGGCAATTGAGGTCGCTGAAGCAGTTGTTGGCGCTTTGAAAGGGGAGCTCTCAGCTACTGCTGTCAATGCACCTATGGTTCCTGCTGAGGTACATGCTTTCAGTATTTACTAGTTCTCACCCTCTATTATTTATATTTCGGGGGGGGGGGGGTTGGGGGGTTGGAAGGCTTGGTGCAGTACTTCAACTGAACTAGCATGCCCATGTAGGACGTCTTTCATTTATCTAATTAGCATGTAATCTGTGTTATTGTAGCTGAGTCCTTAGAGTTACAGATATGTAGAGAAGTGGTTTATCCTTTTCCCCTGTATTTTCTTTAACAGGGGAGTTGCTTGTTGAATTGATAAAACAAATGTCTGAATTTAACTTTTGCTACCTCTCTCATGCAGGTGCTATTAGAGCTGAAGCCTTTTGTTGTACTTGCTGAAAAACTTGGTAGACTTGCTGTCCAGTTGGTTGCCGGTGGAAGTGGTGTTAAATCAGTGAAAGTAACATATGGTTCAGCTAGAGCACCTGATGATCTTGATACAAGATTGCTTCGTGCCATGATAACTAAAGGCATGATTGAGCCAATTTCCAGTGTTTTCATTAACTTGGTTAATGCAGATTTCACTGCTAAACAAAGGGGACTACAGATATCTGAAGAACGACTTCTCCTAGATGGTTCACCAGAAAGTCCAGTTGAGTTCATTCAGGTTCAGATAGCGAATGTAGAATCCAAGTTTGCCAGTGCTATTTCTGACTCAGGAGAGATTAGAGTGGAGGGTAGAGTTAAGGATGGAGTCCCTCATTTGACAAAGGTCGGGTCTTTTGAAGTGGATGTGAGCTTGGAAGGCAGTATCATTCTTTGCAGTCAGGTTGATCAGCCAGGAATGATTGGAAAAGTGGGTAGCGTCTTGGGTGAGGAGAATGTGAATGTCAGCTTCATGAGTGTTGGAAGGGTTGCTCCTAGAAAGCAAGCTGTTATGGCTATTGGGGTGGATGAACAACCCAGCAAGGAGTCACTAAAGAGGATTGGGGAAATTCCTGCCATCCAGGAGTTTGTTTACCTTGGATTATAGGGTACTACTATAATTTTTGGGATCTGAATTCTTTATGAAGTAAAATTTGGTAATGTTGTTTACAAGTAGATTAGTGTAGGACAAATAAACTATCGGCTCTGTGATTAGTGGTATTTTTCCTATATTGAGTTTTTCAATATGACATTTTGTATTTCTTTTTTATTTCAAGAGGTATGAGCATTTCCTTGTTCCGCCCCCTGTTCAAACAAACGCCTCATTACTTTTGTCTTTGCTAGGAATTATGTGTATGTTTAAGTGTTAGTTGTGTACTTGGAACTAAATTAGGTATGGTTGGAATGATGTGGATGAATAGACCATGGGTTGTTTGGTAGGGTGGAATAGGCAAAATAATAATTTTACTTATACACTTTATTTAATACTATTCTTATACATTTTTTTATTACCTCTCCCTAGGAGCACCCCCACTTTACTATCTTGATGACTCAAACCCACAACATTAATGTTAAGGGTTGCGCAACCTCTCATGTCATACTACTCTTACACATAAAAAAACCATAGCATTGACATTACCAATACCATTCTTATGCTTATACACCCTATCCATTACTATTTAAAAATCATGCAATGTAAGCTATTGAACACTAACATTCGCTATGAAACAACGTCAGCATTAATAATCCCAACTTACTAGTCCTAGTACTATTTGTGTTGTGGGAGGAAAAGTTGGTCTCATTATATGGCCTTGGATCATCTTTTGACTTAACTTCTGGGTCACTTGGTCAGAAATTCACATGAGACAGACATCTGAAATGATATTTTTGCTACTGTAACTAGTCAATTGGTACTTCAAACCAACATACTTGTACCATTACAATGTCTGCTAATGATTAATTGACAATCACCTTCATGTTGAAATACTATTAATAACAATCTCTTCTCTGAATCAAACAGTTCCTATAATACTGTCAATTACAATCATAGCCAACAAAAAGCATATGAAAACTACCGGCATCACCCGGAGAAGATGCTATCACTATTGTTGCTCATTGTTTTTCAATACAAAATATCTTTCTAACTTCCCTCTTAAGGCAAAGACACCAGCCATCTGACTTCAGCTTCAGGACCACCAAAACCATTTTTGTAGCATCATGACAACAGAAACTACACTTTCAATGCCAACAAAATTTTGTAGGGGTACAGCTCAAACAAAAGCCAATCATTATTTTCCTCTATCTATAAATCTATTATCACGCTAAATCAGGTGAAAGTAATAATAAAAAGTAAGAACCAGAACAGTCAAGGCATGCACACAGCACAAAATCGCTGTATGATCCATGTACCGAGCAGAAAAAATGTGGCAGGCATAATGTTCCTTCAGACCTTGCCTAGTATATCTATTTAAGGGAAGTAACTTCCATCTGTCTAAATACCACTGTTGGTCCAGCTTTTCTTTTAATTATGCGAGCTGGATTGTCCATTATCACAAGGTTGAAGTATTTGATTGATGAGCTGCTCTGGTAATCTTTTTGTAGCCTGCAAAGGGGAGTTCAAGAGAAAACATTTAATTCTATATCCAACTAACTAGCTCTTTTCGTGTGCAACTCAAAATGGACTACTGCAGGATCAATTATAACATCTCTTCATTTGCTCAAAGCAAAGTACACGAGGCATTGTCATGTTACCTGGATAAATTCATTTTGATAATAAAGATGAGGAAACAAACCTGAAAATGTCTCATGTGCAGAATTGGCTCACAACCAATATCCGCAATTTGTTTTCCTTTCGGGGTTAGCAAACTGAAACGTCCTGCCTCATACGCTGAAAGTTCAGCTTTGTTATGGGGCAAGCTGTGGCAAACTCTTAGCAACGAGCTAAGGGAGTTCATCTGACAGAAAAAAGATGTAATCAAATCAGATTTCATCTTTAGAAAAGAGAAAACTTATATTTGGTTCAGGAAGACATCCACTAAATAACTGCACTTAACTAAGTTGAAGTTTAACATGCTGCAACAAGTAATTCTATGTCAACAATGAAAGATTTGAAAAAATATAACATGTAGCAATAGGTCATTCTATGATGACAATGCAACATTTGAAGGCACCTAGTTTGGGGGAACCACATATAAAAAGATTGGAAGGGGAGTTAAAATGTTGAAAGATCAGGAAGAGGCTAGACTATACTCAATCTCACTGAGAGTCCAATGAGAATGCTTTGAATGAACGTTCATATGGGATTTAAGATCTTCTGTTTACAAAGGTAATCATATGGGATTTAATATCTTAACAGGAGTGTGCTCCTTGCCAAGACAATGCATATTAGGAAGCTTATTTCACAGTGGAAGAGCTACTTTTATCATTAAAGTGAGAAGGAAAAACAGAACTTAATAAAATATCACCACCATCTTAAATAACAAGCATTTTGAAGAAAGCCATGTCTGATAGTTTCTTGACTGTGCATCTTGCTTCATCAAAAGGGTTCAAACTGTTCATCAGTCTACCTTAATTCCAAATATCAAGCGAGTCCTCATTCTATACTCATTGAATCAAGACATCTGCACAATATCGGGCCCTGACAATTCACTCGTGCGCCCCCCACCCCACCCCCAACCTAAGGAGAAAAAATAAATAAATGTGAAATCATATTATTTCTCAACAGTTACGCCAATTGTATCTTGTTTTCCCAACTATTAGTCTGTTACCCATCTTATGTGTATTTCCCTTTAAGTTTCTTTCAATGACATGCTTGATACTACCTGGGTCATGGAGAATATTCCTCCCTTTACTGTTTGTTTATGCTTTACACTAGCAGGTATATGACATGCCTGTTTCATGGCAACGATGGTAACAAGGGGAAGCAATAACGAGTAAACAGCTTTTAATAATTAGTTTTAAACAGGGAAGTTTAAGGAAAAACAATTTATCATTATGCCAAAATACTTATTAATACAAAACTTTAGCACCTACTACGCATTGAACAAGACTGTTAGCGGTCCTAATACCAGCTGAAACTCATTTGTCAAACTCCAAGACTATTTGAAACAAGGAAAAAATGAAATTACCAAGACACAAAAAAAGATAATTTTTTTAAGAATCGGTAATTGTATTGATTAAAAAGCACCAAGAAAGTACAGCAAAAATATTTACAAACAAAAGCAAAAGTATGTCCCTGGAGATAATAAGATATTTCAAGTCCAAGACAGTGAAAAAATAAATCAATATTCAAGTCTAAGACAGTGAAAAATAAATCAATCTTCAAGAGTTCAAAATGCTGTAGTGTGAGTACTGATTCGCTATATACCCCCTCATTTCCTTTTCTTGTTTTTTTAATTCCCCACCTGAAATTTTACCATCAGTCCCCTAGCAATCACGAAAATTTATATTGTCCGTGTAGTGTAGGGTAGTTTTACAGTTTTACTTGCGGTAACATGTCATTTATCATCTGTTGCATGTTATCAATCTATGATTGCTATGAAAAGTCACCCTTAATTGCATTTTACACTCACTTAAGCTTAATAGCTTTAACATGATTTTATATTTTTTTATGTACATATAGCTGAGTTAGAAGTTGTTCCGTTATGCATGGTATTGCGAATTTTCATTATGATATGTATAAAGATACATGTATATAAATGTGTGTGCTTGTACACAATGTGCTTCTCTAAGTGAGTCCCTCCCACATGGTCTTAAATTGTGTATATTACTAAATGGAATCTGGACAGCTTCATTGCAAGAAAGGTTCTATGTCCAACCTAAAGTTGCTAAATTTGGGACTCCATTTCTCAAATATCCAAGCCATCGGATCTGAAGCTCAAAGTTCCAAACTATTAGGAGATTCAAGAATTTAGCTGAAAGCAATAAAAGATAGCTTTTGGAAATCAGGAGTGGCACTAGGACTCCTAAACAGCAAGGAATATTACTGCACAATGAATAACAGAAAAATGTGAAGGAATGCGTTGAACCATTTAGAGAACATTTCTTGACCAATATTCTCTGCCTTCGCAATCTCCTCTGAACATCTTTTCATAGTCAAATCTAATATGGATCCCTATAATGCACCGCATACATATAAAGGCACCGTGGCTATAAAAACTGTTGACAGAATTCTCTAATAATAGTACGAAGGAAATGATCTTCTCTAATATGCATTAGGAATAAGAGTGATACTGAAGAAAACAAAGAGAGACTGATTTTTGTTCATCTTTTTTGGCAATAGCAAATAATAACAGCTATGAAATGTGACAATTGTAAGTACTTTTAAGAAGAAGCAGGCAATGGATGACAGAAAATCAATGCTAACCTTCATATATGGACAAGAGGCACATCCACCGTGAAGAGAACACCCCTCTCCACTTGCAACTCCAGGTATAACATTGACCTTCAAGGAATCCCTCATTTCACCAAACGTTTGGTCCAAAGATGAACTTGTAGATGTTCTTGTCACTGATTCTGATGAGACAGGAAAGACAATCTCAACACTAACTTTTGCTCCTCCGGAAGAGGGGTCAGCAGAACAGAGTAATTTACGGACTGTAGCAACTATTGAAGTAATCATTCCTGATTCTGTTCCTAAAACAAACTGAAGATGGTCATCTACATTTCTATCCAAGGCCTCTTGTACCCTTTGTTTGATAAAATCTAGTATGTTTTGGGTAGAACCTACTACTCCCATGCCCCTTTTCTTAGCTTCCATTGCTAGAGAAAACATTTCACCAGGAACTTCAAAGTGTGCAGTAAGGAATGCATCAGAATACATTTCATTTATCTTCCCCACAACTTCATGACCAAAGAGGTGATGAACAATGCATGTCCCATCCTGGATGAGGGAAAAAGCAACAGAAGCAGCAATAGGTTATTCATTAACTAAAACGACGATGCTGAATAGCATATTTGCACAATATCAGACAGTAAATCAAAGCATTATTGATGTTCTCAAATAAAAATTTCCAGGAGATAAATCTTTTCCTCCAAGTTTACACTCAACAAATGCTTCAACTTAAATTACAGTGAAGAATGGCCATTTAACACCTAATTCATTTGCCTAAGTGTAAAAGAACTTGAATTACCTGAAAATAATGCAGTCGAGGAAGCAAGGATTTAATGGACATTGTGTTGTGTAAAGGATGAATCTCAGAAATTTCTTCATCAGTCATCACGGACATCTGACTGAACAATTCCATAATGTTTGAGCCCATGTAGGTATCAGGACCATACCACACCTTCAAGTCAGGTACTTCAGCAAATGCCTGGATAGATGTTAGATGCAGCTTCATTAGTTAAAGAAAATATGCTGACATTTATCATTGAAAAGACAAATATTTTGAAGAACTTGAAACAAGACAAACAATGGAAGCAATTCAACCGACCTGTAGAATAGTTTGCACAACATTAGAGGAAGTACATGTTATGGTTGGAACAAGCTCATGGGAATATGCTTTTGTCTCCAGAGAGGTATTTATGTAGACAACATGCAGAGATGGAGAAGAAACTGAAGCTGTTGTAAGATAATCCATGTATGATGGACTGGATGCAGCTTCAGCCAAAGAGCAACCAATGTGTTCATCCGACATCCGATAAACTCCAACCTACACAAAGAAGCATTAATCTATGCAGAAGATACTTGAGAGCACATACAAGATATCATCAAATTCTGTAATAGATATATTCCATGTTATGGCAGAAACTATCAGTATTAGAAAAAGAAGATAATCCCAAAATAACATGGTAAATCCCAAAGGCTTGGAAGATTCAAATTACTGATTCAGTTGGATAATATTCATTAATCCAAATCTTACCCCCTACATTCCACACACACCGAGGAAGTGAAATGCTATTTGTTTAAGCAAAAGTGGGTTCAGTAGTGTCTGAATTCTTTTTCATAGTCTATCCATCTATTCTTGAAGATATATCATATGAGCAATGAAATTGGTGGCGTACAGAGAAAAGATTCCATTTTTATCGCAGAAAACTGGACCTGTATACCACAAAAAGATTTTAGTACCTATTAACAAGTATACCTTAGGCCAAGTTGAACAAGCTAGCCTATGGACTTTGAAGGGATTTTGGATCAAAGAAGATCAACAACATAGGGGTTTTTTTAAGCAGGAAGAGATACAGATGGGCAAATTTCAAAGTAGTAATCCAATTAAGCAGTAAAAAGAGCACTTAACATGACAATTCATCGTGTATTTATTAGAAGGAGAAACTGCTCTCTGCTGCTTTTTTCATGAGGTCTATTTTTACTGAAAAACATGGGCTTTTCTTTTAAAAATTTGCACATCATGTCACAGCCGTTCTGATCTAATACGAAGAAATCAATTACAATGGTAGTCACAACTGGTTGACCAAGTAAATAGAGACTCGTGATATTATAGAACAGAAAACAGGGGATGTGTTTACCTCTGGAAATCCAGCTTGATCAAGAATAGCTCGCACGTTCTCTGACATGAAATCTACACCTAATACAGTTATAAATTGACATCCAGATTTTGCCATATTGACAGCTGAATCTGCCATGACCAAAGAATCAGATATATGTATATGGGGCCAAAACTTCTGCGCTGCAGTTAGAACACCTTGCACTTCAGGATCCATGTAAAAATGAGCAACAACTCCAATTTTCTTCTCTTTTAGCGCATTGACGAGTTCTTGGACCCTTGATTCATCAGGAAACAAGAACCTCGCCTGCAATTACAATAGAAATCAACTTAGAACTTTAAAGGTCAGGAAGTTCAAGGTCCCTAATTCTAAAGAACAGCATCAAGGTCTAGAATATGTATGGTGCCTCACTAAATTTACTTTTATAACAAACGAAACACAATAATCTAGGACACAAAACAAATGATGAACAAGTATTTCCTAGTTCACAATAAAGGTATGAGATAATAAAGTTTGAAGGTCAAAGTTCCTGTTTTTTTTTTTTGATTCGGCATCGGCAATTTCTAAAACTCAACTGCTAATCATGAATAATTGAGTGAACAGAAAGAGCACCTGGGCTTCAGCATAGCTCCCTTTGGGTTGGATACCATCAGCAGTCACTACCAGAGATGGGAACAGCTCGCTGCGCGGCTTTCCATCGCGCTCCGCCACCACAGCCCTTGTTCTTTTCTGCATGCTGACCAACACATTATGCCATGTATTCACCCTAGATGCAGATCCTTTCCTGTTCAACCCCACAGCATTCAGAGCATTCAAATCCTCTGTTTTCAACGCCAGCACCTCATCTGGGACAGCCCCATCAAGCAGCCAAACCAAACAGGCGCAAAACCCTTTAGTTAGCTCCGAATCACTGTCCACCAAAAATCTCATCTTGCCCTCCTCATCTAAACTCACATGCAGCCATACCTGCGCAGTACAACCCGGCACGCGATTCTCCGTGATCTTAACGGACCCATCCATGGAAGGGAGCAGTGAAGCGTAGTGCATTAGACGCTTCACGCGATCGATTGGTTCAACTAGGGACTGGAATTCCGAAATCAGAAGTTTAAGCTTGGCAGAAGAAGAAGAAGCAGCATCCGAATGCGCATTGGGATGAGATTGGGAAGGAAAAGAAGTAACAGCTGAACAGGTAAAGGGTGAATTTAAGGGCTTTTTGGAATCAGGGTTTAATGGGGATGGTAAGAACGGAGCTTGTATGCATTTCACAAGGGGTCTAAAAGTCGAGGGCAGTGTATAAACAGAGGAGGGTGCTCTTGAAATGGGTTTAGGACTAGAAAATAGACATGGGGTTTTCGTAAAGAAGGAAGAAGAAGAAGATTTCATGGCTAAATTTGCGGCATCCATTACAGAACTGTGTTTACTGGAATTCTTGAGTGAACAGAGATTAGAAGAAAAAAAAAGTTAGAAAGAAGAGAAAATTATGAAAAAGAGGGGTTTTGCTGGTGAAGAAGGTTGTTCTCGAAGTGCGGAAAATGGCGGTAGACAAATGGATTTTGTATGTGCAGAAGAGAGAGACAGAGAGGAAACGGGAGGAGGAGGAGGAGAAGGAGGGCCTTGGAATAAATAGTGATGGTGGCGGAAATAAAAAAAATATACCTACCTTTATCACCCGCGAAAATTGTAAGCGCAAATATGTGTTTAGGGTCGATTTGGAAAGCCAATTGGTAATTGAAATTGATGTAATTACTAAGATAGTAATTATCAGTCTAATAATTATATTGATCTGTTTGATTGTCACAGTGTAATTACAATGTAATTTTATTTGTCCTGTTTGGTTGGACGAATGTAATTACACAGTTAAATTTTAAAATAAATAATATTACTTCTTAGTTAATTAATGAATACAAAGTTTTCTTCTGGCCACAATGACAAATAAAATAATGAAACTTATCATGCCAAGAATAGACTAGTAGATCCATTAGGCAGTTCAGGTTCTATACCTTTGGCCGGGTATAAGATGTGTTGGCAGCGTGAGGTAGATCAATGTATCATCACTATAGCTCTTATGTGATGGTTGTCGGTTAGAGAAATTCCCACAGAAGTTATTGTATTTTTATATACATCAGTTTATTGTATTTTACATACATTTCAGAGTTATGTTGTATCCTTGTACATACACAAAGTTGACATCATGTTTTTTTAAACAACTTTTCTTTATATTACACTTGTTTAAACTGTTTTATATTGAAATGAGTTCAGTAAGTGTTCATGAGTTGAGAAAAATCAAGGTAGTGTTTCTTTCAGATTTCCTTTCAAGCCTATGTTTGTTAGCATTCCAACTCGCATACTCGTACATTCAATGTACTGATGCTAGTTGGCCTGCATCTTATTATGATGCAGACACAGGTAACTAGGATTGGCATCCAGCGTATTGTTGATCCAGTAAGCAGTTCAGAGTCTGTTGGTGAGCCTCTTTGCATTCCAGAGGACTCTGTTTTATTGCTTTTTAGTTAGTTCATTAGGATGTTGTGGGGTCTGTCCCAACATTAATCTCAATTGTTATTAGAGGCTTCATAGACAGTCAGATGTTAGTCCTTTGAGTCTTTTCATTATCTTTTCTTATTGTTAAGACTTGGGTTGCCACTTTTGGCCAAGTTGAATGTTTAATCTTTAAAACATTCTCAGTTATTTTGTTATTCAGTTCAGTTAAGTTCATTTATCATTATAGACATGAATTTTATCTTCCGCTGAGTTAAGTAAGTCAGGCCAAGGGTTCGCTTGAGGCCAACAATGGTCTTCGAGTGCCAGCCACATCCAGGGTGTAGGCTCGGGGAGTGACATGACGAGACTGATGATTGGGGTACAACTAAGAAAACATCGACTGGTAATGGTTTTGAAAGAAGGGGGGAGAGGTAAACGAAGAGGTTTTATCTCCGATTCCCAGTCTAAAGCTGATGAATCTGATAATTGGGTAGCGAATAAAACTTTTGTACCCTCTTCTGGTCGAAGATTTGATAGGAAAGGGAATTTTGGGTCAAACGGTAGTGATTCCAATTTGGATCAATGGACCAAAAAGAAGGAAGAGGAAGGTGGACGGAGATTTGCCTCCGGTGGTGGTGCATTCTACAGTTTAAGAGAAAGAAGAGGTGAATTATTGGGTTTATGGGGAAGGTTGTGGGTTTATGGGTTAAAAGAATGGTCAAACGGGTAGTTGATTAGGATTAAGACATGTGTACAGAACGAGAGGTCCGTTAGTGAGAGGGGCATGTGTGTACCGATAATTGGAAGGCAGGGGCTTATGTGGACACAAAGTAAAACGGGGGGCATAGACGTATCATTTATCAAAGTTCATGGGTAAAATCGTCCTTTTTCCCAATAAAAATATAGCCAGTTGTTCTTCAACTCTAACCATTCTTGAATCAATTAATAGACCTCTTGTTTTCATCTCATCTGCAAGTTGTAAGAAACATTCAACATTCATACATAGTAGGTGATAACATCCACGAGGATGTCCTTCAATCAAATATTTGATAAATTTCGCTCTAATTAAAATTGATATGTGCACTCTTTTTTTTATCCAACACCAAAATAATTTGCAATGATACTAATTAAAAATACACATTTTGCCAGAAACACCATGACGTGATATTCCTTTGCCATCCTATTTGACAAGTAAATGAATTAATTTTAAAACTATAATGGCATAAGAAAGAGCGGAATATTCTTATGATGGCAATTTGGAACAAATATGTAACGTAATTTGAAAACAAAGAAGAGATAAATAATAATACTATATACAATTTCAACAAAACATAAGATAAGTCTTAAGCTTAATTCTAGAATAGATAATCTAGAAGTAAATAAGAAACTAGCCCAAAACATCATTCGAACAACAAAATATGTTTTTAAACGACATCACTCAATATAAACCAAGTTTGCGCATATTCCATTTCTTTCTAAGCTCTGGAGCCAAGCAGCAGCATTTCTCAGGTCAACAGTTTGCATAGTTCATTTATCATCGAAGTCTAATTCCAATATCAAAGGCATTAATTTTTCAACAGAAGTGTTTTTTGGTTCATGTTGTAGCCTTATTTGTTCTTCAGCTATTGTTGTCCATCTATCAACAGATTTGACCAAGCTGTTTCCAATAGAATTCTTAATTCTCTTGGGACGTGATGTCAAAGTTGGTTGCTCATCTAAATGACTTTTTCCTGCTCTTATTTCTTAATTAGATGATTGAGTTATTTCAGGACTAGTAAAGTTCATGTTCTGAACAAAATATTCATCATACGGGTCAACAAATTATGTATCTTTAGGAGCAGGTGTGGTAAAATTTTCAGCAGCTATATCATCATTGGTGAATTCACTTTGAAAATCTTCGACATCATTAATTTCACACCCATTCCTATCATCACCGATAGTATCTCCAAAAATTAAGGCCAAAGTATTATAGTCTGGCAACGTCTTCGTCCTATACTTAGAATTTTTTGGGTGTGCCTATTATATTATCAATAGTCTTAAATCAGAAAAATAAATAACATAAATTTAAACTATATTGGGGGTAAAAATAACAATATATATAACTCACTGCAAGGTATTGCTCCCAGACATCATCTTCAACATCAATTTTTTGAATTTCTTCATTCCACCCAAATTCACCATGTTGTGACATTTTGCTTCATAGTAGCATATATCTTCTTCAAAGTTCTCATCCTATTTTTCATTTTAGTCTTATCTAATTTGTTCCCATATAGCTTGTTCATTTCTTTTTCTACACTATCCCATCCTTCTGTGGTTAAGCCTCCTGGTTGTGTTCTTTCTAACTTAACTTGTTCAACAATAAAGTAAATGAAGTGTTCATCTTGAACTTCACTCCATTTGGTGTATGGTTTTCCAACCTTAGGTGTTTGGTTAGTTGTCATCCTACATAAATGAAAATATAAAACACTAAAGCAGGCTATGATGTTAATTTGACAAGGTGAACTTGATTGTTCTTAGAGTAACACGAGGAGTAACGTACCTCATGCTCACATTTACCGGATGACTATGACTAATCACCTATATCAAGTATGGCAAGAGAGGAATCAAAGATTATTTTGGTTTGACTCATCATCTAGGAAGTGTGTACAAGATCAGTTTCAAGCCCAAGCGAGCAACGAGAATATCTAACCTGAACTATTAACCCATTTAAAGTTTGGTTGGTAGGCTAGCTAGGAGTTGATATTTTATTTTGCTACTCACTGTTGCTACCAGTGATAATATTTATGCATTGTAACAATCAACTAGACAATTTTAAATACAAAGAATGTAAATGGGAAGAAAGCAAGAGCAGAGGTATATCGACTGAGGCGAACTTCACAAAGTCATAAGCTAGTAAGACATGCTAAGGAAGAGAAATAAGCAAGCCAACATGCTTAAAGCCATGATTTATTAAAACCAAACAGATCCTGAAATTACATAACCAGATGATTGTCATTGTAGGAAATATGTATAACTGATTGTTAGAATCGATTTCTAATTTATTATTACTATCAGAAATTAAAGAAAAAAAAAATTCTCATATTTATTTTAATCTCAAGAACTAACAGGAGAAATACAAAGACCAAATTCATACATAATCTACCTAGACATCAAAATATGAAAGTAAAATGAATCAAGAAAGAAATCTTACTTGAAAGAAGAAGTACAAGGTTTGTTGTTGTGCCGTTGTTAGAACTGAAAATGTCCAGACAAAAAAGGAAGAAGTGTCTTTTGGTATTCCAAACAAAAATATATTTAAAAAAAATATAATATTAAAAAAGAAAAAATTCTTTTGGCCAGAATGACACATTCACACTATAAACAGGTTTACTTTTTGACATTCTTACCCTTATTTAAATATAAATTTATTAATTATTTTTTAATACATGAAAAGTTTCCCAATACATGGGGAATAGACTTGTTCCCGAATTCTCATAATTTTCATAAATACATGTTAATTTCAATTTCTTTTAAAAAGGCTACAAAATGATAGCCTTAATAATTTATTTTCTTCCCTCTACTTTTCCAATATAAATTATGAAGAAGACAAATTTGAAATTTACAATTAAGAAATAAAATTTAAAATTTAAATGGCAAGATAAACACTAATAATAGTAAATTTACAATAAATCTATCTCACACTCAATTCAAATTCAAGATTCATAAAATAACTTAACAAGTAAAATTATTAATCAAAAATGTCATATATACTGGCCATTTATATACTACTACTACTACTACTAATAATAATAATAATAATAAATTATATTTCTCAACTTTGTGATTTAGAGATAATATATTTTTTGTTAAAAGAAAGTGGGTCACATCTATTTCAATTGTTACATATATAACTTTGATATAGCTAAAATCTTTTTTAGCTGACGGAAGTGAAAAAACTGATTCAAAATTATTTTTAATAAAAATTATACAAGGTATGTTTGACCCTTCTCGTCTATTATAAATGCATCAACTTTTTTTACAACTACAAAATAAAATTCAATATAACCACAAAAAAATTTAATTTTAGTTTGCTTTTTTTTAAAAAAATCATTTTATTTCGTTCACTATTTCTTTTTATTTCTCATGTTTTCCACACTAAAGAATGAAAGCGAAAAATTAAATAGGAACAACAAACTCAAATAATGATAAACAAATATATTCATGAGGGAGATAATTAAGACCCAAATTAACCGTTGAATTAAAAAAACTCAAAAATAAAATCACGTGAAAAAACTATCCGATTTACCTCTATACGAATATTGTTTGATTAAATAACTAAAATAAATAAATTAAAAATCTAAATTTTAACTTTCGTTAGTCAAAAGAGGATATATGAGTTATTTAATTTGCACATGTAAAAGTAAAAGTATATGTGACCTTTTTTTTTATGGAATATATATTATATCTATATCACAAAATTAAGGAGAATATCAAATCTTTTTCTCCTAATAATAATCCAACATAATCTGCACAATATTATTATTATGAAGATCAAACAAACAATGTGGTATAGTAGTGAAGTGTAAAAAATATTCTGAACCTTATTTGATTATTCTATATCAATGTTAGTATTATTATATTAAGAAGAGAGTAGTCAACCTTGATATTAAGACAATTATATTATAAGAAATGATTTTCTTAATTCAAAACATCACTACAAAAAATGCATTATTATTAATCGTTATCTAAAACATCTAAGTCCAAAAATTATATTATTATTTTTCTAAAAGAAAAACACACACGATGTATGAACGGTTAATTAATTAATGAAGAACTGTATTGATCATTATCATTCAATTGTAAATTTCAGAATCCATATTTAATTTACTTAAGTGTTTTGTATATTGTTGAGAATTCCCGAGAGTAACGTGTTAATGTTAATTATAGTCTTATACTAGCACTATATTATGTCAGATTGATAAGTTATAGATCATTACTCATTGTTATTAATATAACGTCTAAGTATATAATTTTATTAATTATTATGTTTAAATAAATTTAAGCTATTTATTTGAATATTTTAAAATATAATCTAAAACTATATTAATAACGACAATCAAAACTCGAAATACTTTAGAGATGGTGGATATCAAAATATTACAAAAATCATATAGTTCATCAGTGTCGATTCTATTTAACAACAATCATATCAAATATTTCATAGTTTTTCACCCTTATATTATGTTGACTTGATAATATGTGAACTATTACTTATTTATCTTTATTAATCTGAGTTCTAACTAAGTAAGTTTATGAATTTGCGTTTAAATAAATTTAAAATACATATTTAACTAATTTTGTAAGTATAATTTAAAAATATTTCAATAAAGTCAGGCAAAACTCAAAACACTTTATATATATGATAAACATCAAAACATTATAGAAATCATAAAATTTGTATTACTTATAAGTATCGACCCTAATTAATTTTGTAAGAATAACTTCACAAAAAGATTTCTTTATAGTTCTAGTTTATTATTTAATAATTATATTTTAATATAATTAGTTATAGATAAACTTAGTTGGAGGTGTAAGTGTATATTTCTTATAGTACATAAAGTGTAAATGTTTAAGTTTGAGATATAGAGAGTGTATTTAAAATTGAGTCATATTACAAAAAATAATTAATGTATTAATTATATATACATAGAGAATTTGATATTAAATCAAATAAATTATGATTTTTTTTGTGCAAATATTTTTTTTTAGTTTCATTTCATAGAATGAATTTAACCAATTTAAGTGCTTAAATATAATTATTTATTTTCACCATATTCTTGTTTTTTTTATAAGAAGAGCCAAAAAAAAAAAGGTCAAGAAGGAGAAAAGGCATGGGACCCAGAAAATTCATCTTATCAAAATAATAAATGCTCATACTATTTAGAAAATATCAAAAAGTTAATTTTATTTTGGAGGGAAATGGCTATAACAATCTTTTTCACTATTCTGGCCAAATTCTAGCCACATTTTTTCTGGCCATTTAGCACTGAATTCCTTACCCTCCCTTGGGAATTGAGGAGTGTAATTACTCCCCTTCAATTACACCCACTTCCCCTCTTACCAAGTAATTACATGGTTTACCAAACAGAATAAAAGAGAAAAATTACACCAATTCCCAATTCCATTGTGGCCTTCCAAACAGACTCTTAGGGCCTATTTGGAAGGACACTCTGGTAATTGGATTTGGTGTAATTAGTTGTAATTACATTGTTTGTCTTGTTTGGTTGGACAAGTAATTACTTGGTCAGCAGGTAATTTGTGTAATTGGCAGGGGTAATTACACTCTCCAATTCACAGCTAGAAACTGTGAATTGCTGGTAATTACATGGTGTAATTACCAGCGGATTACTTTTTTTTTTTTTTTAAATTTCTATTTTTTGTTTTAATTTTTTTACTTCTATTATTTAAGTTCTTTTTTTTTATTATTATTCTAAAAGTTTATTTTTTATTTATATTATTATATTCATTTCCTTCTCTTTCTCAACCTTACTTCATGTGATTCTATGCAATTTTTTCGTATTATCTATTTTTTTATGCCATGCTTATTTTCTCATTAGCATAATTCTATTAGTATTCTAATTTTTAAATTAAAACAGAATTTATTGTTAAGTAAGGTTATAGACTTAAGTTTTCTTTTTTCTTTTTGAAAAAAAATAAAAATAAATAAATATATGTATGCTATATTGAAATTTGCGATAAGAGTATTATGTTAAATTTTTTGTTTTGAATTTATAACTTATGTTATATTTTCAGTTTCATTTGTTTTAGTAATATTGAATTCACATTTCAAGTCATTTTTTAATTAGACCTGATAGATTGTCAAACATGCATTTCACGATGTTAGTAGAAACTTCATACTTCTAGTTTTATGATTAATTCAATTGAAATATATTAATTTGAAAAAATATAAATCAATTATTTTTCATAATATTAGTTAAGAACATATGTTTATTAATTAATATTTTCAAAAAATAATGTATATCTTAAGTATTTAATTTAATATCATTTATATAGTTTCTTATTTGTCTAGTATAAATTTTAAATAATTAATGTTTATTTTTAAAATTTAATAAAATATTATGATTGCAATTGTGCATCCAAACAAAACATGTGTAATTACACTGTGACATCCAAATAGGACATGTGTAATTACACCATAGCAATCAAACAGGTCAGTGTAATACTAGGCTAGTAATTACTAGGATAGTAATTACACCAATTCCAATTACCATCTGGGTTTCCAAACAGACCCTAAATAGTCCAGGAGAGTCCTCCCCCTCCTCCATAACAATAATTACGCCTCAATGCCAAATGAGTTGAGCTTCGGTCTCAAATTTAGATAAAGGAGAAAAGTTGCAGTAAGTTAGCTGCAGCCATCGTAAATTTGTCAATTCATGATGAGATCCGCCCCAACCCCTCAAAACAAAAGGATAAAATCTATTAGATCAAGACTGCTTTCATCACATATCCTCTATAACTGAAGATATTAGCAAAAGAGTCAAAATGAAACACTTTTATTTGCTTGTTATTGATAAATGATGAAGCAAAACTTAAAAAGGGTGGACAAAATTATTAAATTAATTAACTCCCACTTAAAGTATTAATCATGGAAGCAACACAAAAAATTACAACTAGGAAATGACTTTAATAATTTGGGCAAGTATATATGTCTTGTATCAAATTGAAGTGTAACATATCAATTTTCAACTTCCTTCACTTTCTGTATGAGATCAGCAGCATCTTGGACAGTAGCAATGTTTTGAGCTCCCTCTTCTCCAATTGACACTCCAAACTTCTCTTCTAATGCCATCATTATTTCCACCTATTCAATTTCACAATAAGACATTGTAAGTGTTCTAATAAAATCAATTACATGAATTTTAACCTATTGTAACACGTAACATGTCTATATAAGTAAAAATATTTATAGTAATATATTATACTCGTAGAACATACAGTGTCAAGGGAATCAGCACCCAAATCAGCAAATTTAGTCTGAGGTGTTACTGTAGTCTCATCAATAGATAGCTGTTTGGCAATTGTGCTTTGGACAACTTCCAAAGTTTCTGGTTGAGCCTACACAAGAAGAAAAAAAAAATTAAAAAATAGTGTTTTGAGAAATTTGTTTAGTAGAAAATCATTTAAATTCAAATGTCTTACAATTGAGCATGAAATTTGATTCTTGTAGCCATGGGACAATTTTGGTGTTTTTGTTGCTGCTCTTGAAATTTGAATGCTTGGCATAAGTCTAAGCCCACCTACCTTTGAACCAAACTGCGACGTAAAAAAAAAAAGAAATAATAAAAGAAGTGGAAACTCTTACAATAAATTATGTACTTCGTGTTCTTTATTTGAAGAAAAGTGTTACATTTCTATATTCAGTACTTAATACGTTAGAAATTGTAGTCATCATAGTATTTAAAATCATAAGATTTGAAGTGAGAAAGAAAACACATTACATTTTTTATTTGCTTAATGTGGCATTGGGAATTAGTAGAAGTGCACATAAGGGTGGTTGAAGGAGCTGTGGATGTTGAAACAAAGGAAGCCATGTGAAAGATATTGTGTTAATTAAATGAAAAACCACTAAACAAGAAAATTCTCTGATTTTTAGATATATATTGTAAATTGCATAATTATTTATAGTGCAATGAATGGCGATTTTAACTAAGACTTTGGAGTTTTGTCCAGTTAAAATGGTGGTCCATCCTATGCTTAATCTTGTTTTAGAGTGCTCGTAATCTCCAAAATCTGATTTTCTAACTTTTGTGCTTGTAATTTTCAATATTACAAACTGCTTATGTCGCAAGCCTTGGCGCAGTGGCCTAGTAGACATGGTGAACATGTGATTTCATTTCGTGATTTCATCTGGCTTCTAAATAGTTTAGGTTTGGAACTTTTGGTTTTTTAAAAAACTTTACTTCTTGATGAAGGATGACTTCGCATTGACATAGTTTGGAGATATATGTCTAATATTTTTTACAATGTTAGTTTGGAGTTGGTTATATTAATTCAACAAATTTTGCAGTTCCATCCTTCTTTTTTTTGAGTTGTAATTGCCATTTTACAGAGGAATGAATGAAGAATTGTATGTTTCCTTTTTCTTCCTCCAATTTTCTTATAATTCTGATTCCCTATGGCAAAGAAATCAACCTCGGTTCTTTATGTTGATAGGTTAGTTTGATAGAAGGACTGAGCCTCTTCAGTTGCAGTGAAAGTTCCCGACTCTCTCTTTTTCAATCTGACATTACAAAGGTAGACTTTGTCCACCAGATGCTTTGACTTTTTTTTTTAGTTTTCCAATCTTATGCCCTTCATTCTTATAGATGCAAATCATAGATGACCTAGTGGCACACAAGACGATGCCCTTTCACTTTGAGCTCCTTCCTTCGTTCAAATATAATATAATACGCTCTGACGATGTTACCTACCAAATAAAAGGTCTACTAGGTGATCGAAATCGCTCAGGTCAGTGAGGACTTACTCACTCATCTACCGGCCCTTATCTATTAAATAATTTCTTCATATATTTAATTAATTTAAATTTAAAAGGCGACCATGTTGCTCCTTGAGTTTCAATTGGTATGCTAGGGGTTGGGGTCCTACGGTAAGTCCGATCCCAAAGTCCTAAGTTCTTCCTTTCAATCCAAGTCAAGGTAATAATTTCTATGGTAAAGCTAACGTAAAGTGTATAAGTGATATTCGAGCTTCATTCCTCGTGTATCATTCTACATAATAATGATACAGTTTTATACATATGATATATTTCTCTATACATATATACGAGTTAATATCTCAAAAGGTCACTCAACTTTGGAAATTTATCTAACAAAGTCATTGAACTTTATTTTGTATCAATAAAATCACTTAACTAAATTTATCATTAAAAAAACACTTGATATAGCAAAATAAATTATTCTTTTATGTCATATAAATATGAACCCGATAAATAAATTAAAAAAATTAAAAAATCGTTAGTAAACTTGTACGAGCAAACTTAATTAATGAAATAAATACTTTTATAATATTAAAGATGTATTATTATTATTATTTCCAAAAAAAAAAAAGCATTTACACAAAACTGACTAGTTAAAGCAAAAAATTAAGTTGAAAAATTAACATTATAAAAAAGGATCAAGATTTACCGAGCCAAAATAATTTTAAGCTTCAATGGAAAAGTACTATAATATATAAAATTATTTTTTATATTTAGTTTTTTTTTTTAAAGTTACAAAAGAAAAAAAGACAAATTTTATTCGAGCACTGTTATTTAGTTTTTGCATTGTTGAAGATAAGGTGTCAGTTATGATATATCTAAAATGTAATTAATTGAGGTCACAATTTTAAATATTTTAGTACTCTTATTCGGTCTAATGGGTCCTAATTAGATTTGTGAATACTAATTTCATCGATAATTTGTTTCTGCTAATTCTAAGAAACAAATACACTTGTGGACCAATAAATAAAACTCCTAATTATTTCTTTTATTTAGTAATTAGTAAATTAAGATAATACAATAAGAGTATATGTTTCACTAATTAAGTTTACCCATAAAAAATTTAAATTAGTTTGCTTTAATTTTATTTATTTGTAGGGTCTATTTTATATGACATAGAAAAAAATTAATGATAAATTTTGTTGAGTGATTTTAGTAACACAAAAGTCTAAGTTGAGTGATTTTATTAAGGGAAAAGGCTCAAATATGTCATCGAACTTTCAGAAAAGGCTCATTTATGCCATCCGTTAAAAGTTTGGCTCATCTATGCCATTACCGTTTAAGAAAAGGCTCATTCATGCCATTATTTTTTAACGGTGGTTTTACAAAACCATTTTTTACACGTGGCCAATTATAATTCGGCCACATCATTATTTTTTTTATAATAAAAATTCAAACTTCCAAACAAACATTTTTTGCAAAATTATTTTTTACACGTGGCCAATTATAATTCGGCCACATCATTATTTTTTTTATAATAAAAAATCAAAATTCTGAACAAACCTTTTTTCTAAAATCATTTTTTACACGTGACCAATTATAATTCGGCCACGTCATTATTATTTTTATAATAAAAAATCAAAATTCTGAACAAACCTTTTTTCTAAAATCATTTTTTACACGTGACCAATTATAATTCGGCCACGTCATTATTTTTTTTAGGGAAAAGGGACAAATATACCCCCGAACTTTCGAAAATGGTATGTCAATACCCTCCGTCATACTTTTCGTTCATGAGTGCCCTCGCCGTCCAATAACTAGTGCACATTTGCCCCTCTCACTAACGGAAGACTCATTTTGTAAACGTGGCGCAATCCTACGCCTCAACCCGAATTGACCAAATATTTAACTTAAATTTCAATTACCCGTTTAACCCGCCCCATTACCCATTTAACCCACCGATACACCCATTACCCACATTGGAATTTTATGTTCATGTTCGAGAACCCTACGTAGAAATCTCAAACATGTGTTGAAATCTGAATCTGAATCTGAATCGAGTTTTTGGGATTGTGGAATTGAAGATTTGAATTTGCTTTTTGATTTTAGCTTAAGAAGAAGAAGATTCCAGAAACTTTGTTTCCAGAACTTTGTTTCCATTTAGGTAAGAAACATAAGCTGTATTACCTCAGAATCCCATTTTCCTTTCATGGCTTTCGTTTTTTTCTTTGCAGAAATTAAAGATAATTTCGAGGCTTATTGCATAATTTGATTGGAATTTTTCAGGTTAAAGTTTGATGTTCATGTTTGAGAACCCTCAATGTGTTGAATTCTGAATCTGTATCAGTGTTTTTGGGATTGTGGGGTTGAACAATGTTCAGATTTGAATGAAAATTGTATTTTACAACAGAAATTTCTAAAATAAAAAACTTGTTTCCCTCTTAATTGGAACTTAAAAATGTAATTCGTTTCGGAACCTTCTAGATTCAGATCTAGTTTGAATTTTCAGAGGATGATCTAATTCAAATAGAAGACCATTTATTTCCGAATTGATTTCTTTTATTGACAACTTAAGGAGGTAAAAGAGGGCTAAAAAATCTTCAACACTCATATCCATATCAAACACAATATTCTTCCCAATATGCTTGCCTCCAAAGTTCCATTTGTCAAATAATTTTTTATAATAAGAAAATATTGCGTAGAAAAGTTAAATCCATTGTTTTCTCTTTTATTTAAATCTTCAAGTAGATGATTGAAAGAGTACATGGAAAGATGAAAGAAGAAGGGGAGGGGGGGGAGGGGGGGGGGATGGCAACGACGGCGGCAACCTAAAGAGGAAGAAGAAGAGATAAAGTAAATGGGCTTTTTCTTTAGGTTTGTAGATATTTTGCTAAATGGGTAATGGGGCGGGTTAAACGGGTAATTGAAATTTGAGTTAAATATTTGGTCAATTCGGGTTGAGGCGTAGGATTGCGCCACGTGTACAAAATGAGTCTTCCGTTAGTGAGAGGGGCAAATGTGCACTAGTTATTGGACGGCGAGGGCACTCATGAACGAAAAGTATGACGGAGGGTATTGACATACCATTTTCGAAAGTTCGGGGGTATATTTGTCCCTTTTCCCTTTTTTTTATAATAAAAAATCAAAATTCTGAAAAAAATAATGACGTGGCCGAATTATAATTGGCCACGTGTAAAAAATGGTTTTGTAAAACCACCGTTAAAAAATAATGGCATGAATGAGCCTTTTCTTAAACGGTAATGGCATAGATGAGCCAAACTTTTAACGGATGGCATAAATGAGCCTTTTTTTGAAAGTTCGATGGCATATTTGAGCCTTTTCCTTTTTATTAATACAAAAGTCTAAGTTGAGTGATTTTATTGATACAAAACAAACTTTAATGACTTTGCTAGATTAATTCCTATAGTTGAGTGATCTTTTAAGATATTAACTCCATATATACACTAGTGAATATTATTCTATCTAATAATAATACAATTTCTATGCATACGTGTTTTCATCCAAAAGTGATTATTTTTGTATATATGCATTTCATATATTAGTGATACATTTCCTATATATTTTCTATATGCATTTACATATAAGAGAAGCTTCATTAATAGAAATTTGTGAAAAAATGTAATCCTTACTAATTTTTTTTGCTGTGAGCGTTACCCTTAGGCATTAGAGTTCATGCATATCCAATTTTGTTGATTTGAGTTTATTAGAAAATCTCATCTAATTTGATTGTTTGAGCTGAAAATTGAAGCACAAACTTATCTAGGAGACGTGGAGATGTTTTCTTTCACGTCACAACTGGATTTTGAGTGAGAGTATATCAAAAGAATAAGAAGTTGAAAGGAGCTCATATCTCTAATTTAGAGCGATTTGGAAAAGTTTTCAAGTGATTTGCATCAAACTACATTAGCAACTGTGCTTTTAATGTGGGTTGGAAGTAGACAGGACAGATCGGATCGGATCGATCTTTTTATTTTTAAAATATAAAATGAGGCAGGACAAGTGGTAGAGCTGATCTTAAGTTTGGTTGTTTTATCAACTTTTTATTTGCCAAACCTATAAATTACAGTTTAGCTGACTAATTAGCTTAACTCAATTATTGATCACTACTGAACGGCCTTATCATTTACCGTCATTGAACTAAAACCTTTGAAATGAGGATGTGTTTGGTAAAATGTTTTCCAATTTTCTCATGTTTGGTTGGATTAAATGTTTTGGCAAAAAGTTTTCCAAATCAACTTATTTTCCTCAAATTTAAGGAAAATGATTTCCCTTCAAAACTTAAGGAAAACATTTTCCAAAACTCCCTTCCAACTTCAAATTACAATTTTTTTTTTGTTGAAAAAATCAATTTATTTTGTCCCTACCCTTAAATCACCCCCAACCACCACCCCCCCCCCAAAAAAAAAAAATTAAAGCTTGTTTTTAAAAATGATTTTTACTTCAATTTTTTTATCCCACCCTCACCCCTACCACCCCCCAAAAAAATTAAAAACTGTTTTTAAAAGATATTTCTAATTTCAATTTTTTAGTTTTTTACCCCCAACCCCCTACCCTCACCCCCCATCAGCCCTCCCCCCCATCAAAAAAAAAATTAAGTTTATTTTTAAAAAATATTTTCAACTTCAAATTTTTATTTTTTCACTCCTACCCTCGACCCCCCCCCCCTCCACCCCCCAAAAAAATTTTAAGTTTGTTTTAAAAATATTTTCAACTTCAAATTTTTATTTTTTCACCTCTACCCCCGACTCGCCCGCCAGCCCCCACCCCCACCCCTACCCCAAAAAAAATTAAGTTTGTTTTTAAAGATTCAAAAATTATTTTCTACTCTAGTAAAAATAAAAGATATTTCTCAAAAACATTTTTCATTCATAAATCAAACACAAAAAATATTTTCTACTCACCAACCAAACATGAGAAAATAAGTCAAAAATCTACTTGTTTTCTAGGAAAACATTTTTCATGAAAAACATTTTCCTTCGTACCAAACACACCCGAAATTAATTAATCAACTAGTATTTTAACATATATGTTAATAAAAAATATCAGGGAATTAATGATTATCATTGAATCTGTTTCAAACATTACACAATTAAATAGAACTTGAATATTGTAGTCATTAATTTCTTCATTAGAAAGTGATTGACAACAAATTTGTATAGATGAAATGTCTTTACATTACCAATATCTTTAGTCATTTATGTACCAGGTAACAATATTAGTAATTCCAAATAGCCTAATGTAATTTTTGTAACATAAAATGATTAATTAGTGACATAGTTTTTTTCACAACTAATAATTTTGTGGATAAAGGTCACATTTATTGTAATGTAGAAAAAAAGAAATTGAAGGTGACATTTAGAGGATTAAATTAAAAAATATATATTTCATCCCGCTTTATTGTCATTCCTAGTTAATTAAAAGTTGAAATTAGTTTTAAAGGGCTATCAAATGTATATTAAATATTTGTGGCCATCTAGTTATCAATTGTTTCACCCGAACGTCTATTTGTATATTTGTCTCTAAATTTAGGTTATATGTCAGCTCAATTTTATTGGATAGAAATAAATTAAACAAAGCTAATAAATAAACGAGTTAATTACACTGAACAAATTAAAGAGTTGGTGTAGACTATAAATTATATTAATTTCCGAAATAGTTATGTTTAGTCTTATTTCATTGGACTTGTTTTTAAAATATATGTAGTGGTTAATCCTTTTTAATTATAAATAATAAAAATACTAATGATGCAAAATCTTGTCCGGTATCACTATCCTCGCATTTTCTTTACGTTTGTGTGACATAAATTATTATTTTTTCTTTACGTGTTTTAGGGAAAGTACTCATACAGTTCGACCAGCTTCCACTATATGATAATTTTATGTACGGCCACTTTTCGGAGTAATATAAAAATTTATTTAGGGAGAAGTGTTGAAACACTCCTAAATTTGACGTAAATTATTGGTTTCATTTCTGAATCATTGACAGTCTTAAAATCACTTATTTATTTGACTAATTAAATTATATTACACCCCCGATCACCCCTGATTTGCCACATGACATAGCAAGTGGTTTCAAACTCTTGTAAGGGCATAAGACTCTTAATAAAAGCCCGAGAGAAGTGTTGAAAACACTTTTAAACTTGACGAGAATTTAAGGGTGTATTTCACTCATGTTGCAAGATAGTGGGTGTATTTAAGTTCAATTAGTCAAGTAAATATGTATTTTTAAGGCTGTCAATTTTTCAAAGATAAAACTAATAATTCACGCGTAATATAGGAATATTTTCAATACCTTACTCTATTATTTATAAAAAAAAAAAAAAAATTAAACAACTAACATGCTTATGATCAATTAAAAAATAAAAGTAGGTCACTCATTGGAAAATTAGTATTAATAAGACAAATTGTGAGACTAATATTAGACTTGAGGAATCAAACTTACCTATTTGATCAATTGACCTTGTATGGATGAAAGGATTTATCATCACCTTTATGTCTAATCTTACAACCACTCTAGTCGCTTGATTTATGATTTGTCATATAAACCTATAAATAGGGGTATCAAACATGGTGGGATTGAGTTATTTGTCGAGTTAAAATAGATTGAATTAATAAATAAATGTAAGAATTTTGGACATGAACTTAGTGACCGTAGAGGGCAACAGAAGGATGAAGCGGTTGTATCTGGCTTTAATGAGGCCAGCAAGTAGGGGTGTACATGGCCGGGTTGGTTCGGGTTTTTCAAATATCAAACCAAACCATTTGTGTCGGATTTTTAAATTTATAAACCAAACCAAACCAATAAAACTCGGGTTTTTTCGGGTTTTTTCGGGTTTTTCGGTTTTTCGGGTTTTTCCGGTAAAGTATTCATACACAACATATAATTTACTTGTACTTCAAATATTTCTTTAGTCCTACCAAAATACAACTATCTAAGATGT
>JAJOOE010010288.1:0-36407 GCA_036250405.1 Solanum raphanifolium
TATCGAGTTAAATATTTGCTATTGACAATATTCTTCCATATTCTCTGTGGGATCGACCCCGACTCATAGTTGGGTAAATATATTGCATACGATCGTTTATATTTCTTTTCAAGAAGTATATTTGAACGTTATCAAGTAGTATTGAGCACCGATATGGGGATGAGTTTAGATAACTCAAGTCTCTATAAATCATGTAGCCAACGTGGGTAGAAATGGTCATACTTTTTAGATGATTCCTTAATACTTTTTAGCATAGACTAGTGGATTCACTTAGTCGAGGTGTTCTATATCCCGGCAAATTATAGGACAGTTCTGGCAGCGTGGGCGAGACGTTGTATCATCACATAGCTCATAGTGATGGTTGTCGGTAGAGAAACTCCCACAAAGTTGTATTATATTTTATTATATACAAATTGAGTTGTTATTGTATTCTTCAATACATTTAGTTTCTATTTGCTATTTTAAAAGTTTTCCATATATTGCATCTTTTATTCTTGCTTTATTTTGAGTTGAGTACAATACCTTTGAGTTGAGTATTATACCTTTGAGTTTAGTATCATACCTTTGAGTTGAGTATCATACCTTTGTGTTGAGTATCATACCTTTTAGTTGAGTATCATACCTTTGAGTTGAGTATAATACCTTTTAGTTGAGTATCATATCTAGAGTTGAGTATCCAGAGTCGAGTGTCTTATTATTGAGTTGAATATCTTATCATTGAGTTAAGCCCTAATTTCTCTGAGTTGAGTTATGTTTCTTTGAGTTTAGTTGAGTGAATTGAGAAGAGGTAAGTATGTTGCTATTCCACCAATTCAAGCTTATGTTATGCTTTAGAATTCCCCTACATGCTCATACATTCCATGTACCGATACATTTGTCCTACATCATTTCATGATGCAGATACAGGTATTCAGGATCATTAACAGGCGTTTCATTGATACCGCATGCAACCCGAGTTAGCTATGGTGAGCCTCATTGATTCCGGAGGGTTCCACTTGTACTTTCAGTTATATTAGTTGTTAGGATGTCGTGGGTCTTGTCCCGACTTCCATATTTGTTAGTTAGAGGCTTCATAGATAGACAATAGAGTTTCAGAAGTCTATTCATTTATGTTGTTAAATGCTTTAAAGACTTAAGTTGCCTATTTGTGGCGAGTTGAATATATTATTTTTATTCAGAGTGTTTCATTTGAGTTAAAGTTTTGTATTTGAGTTTCATGAATTTTTATTCAGTTTTTAAGCTCTGTATGCTTGAGTTAGTCTTCCGCTCGTAGTCAGCCAGGATGAGGGTTCAATGGGGACCAGCAGTGGTTCTCGAGTGCAGGCCACGTACAGGGTGTAGGCTCGGGTAGTGACAAACTTGGTATCAGAGCACAGAGTTCAAATGTCCTAGGGTGTCTATGAAGTCGTGTCAAGTAGGATCTTATTTATGGTGCTGAGGGGCCCACTTCTATAAATAAGTGTCTACAAACATTTATGAAATGTTTCCCTTCTTTCATACTCTTAATCGTGCAATAGAGCTATGTCAAAGAGATTTATTCATACTTGTGCGTTTCTCAGATTCATTTGACTACCCTTCATAATAAAGGTGGTTGAATAGAAAAGTCAGTCCTTTATGGATGAGTTATTCTTAGCAAGAGTCTTGAGGAAGTCATGAGACACCAGAGGGGCTTGAGAGAAGCCCATAAGTGAGTCAAGTGTTGAGTTTCAGAGGAAATGCACCCATGTTCATATGAATCATGTGTTTGAGCTAAAAGCGAGTTGTACTATTTTCCTTAAGTCCTATTTCAGTTGAGATCCTTATGATAAAGTGTGTTTAGAGCTTGGGTAGTATTTTCACCCTAAAAGATAGTATGAATGACGAGATCATAAGCAGTAGTAGTGAAAGAGCCAGAGTTAGAGGAAAGTATGTAGAGGTTTAGTAATCTAAGTAAGGGAGATAGTGTTTTGACCAGCATGTTACTATAATCATGTACCTAATAAGTTAGTAATGAGGAGTTTTCCCGTATGGGTAGACTAAGAAGTGATTAGTTGTGAAGATTCCATCATCAGAGGTAGAGTGTGTTGTAGCTAGAAAGGAGTTTGTGATGAAGTGTCATTGTGTAGGTACTGACCAAGTGTAAGTGATGAATAGAAGAGCAAGAGTATACATGAGGTGATAGATCTAAGCTAGGCTTATGATTTTGAGGGAGACCCATAATATTCAAAGTGTTATAGAACTAATTAGGCATTGATGTATTGTGAATGAGTGAATGATACTCAAGTTGTGAAGGGAAATGTGATAGTAAATTATAAGTTTGAATACTAAGAGGTAAGGATTGACTATTTTTCATAAGGTCCTAGTGGACGAATGTTTCTGAATTTGTATCCAGTAGTTGTAAGTTAGTATAGTAAGCGACCAATCATATTGATATTCGGGTTTACTCATAAATATTAAGCTTTAATTAGAGATGAGTGTCATGATTAAAAAAATGGCAACATGAGGGTGATGATGTTAGTCTTGAGATTTGATCTAGAAGACTTGACATAGAGTAGGTGAGGAATTGAGGTGATTAGCTGCAATAGATATGAGTGGTACAAGTGAGAGACACAAACATTTAGATAAGGGCAGTGAAATGGTTAAGTCACAAGAGTAACAAGAGCATTAAGAGGTGTGCCGAGATGGTATATTACCAAATGAGGTTCCAATTAAGTTAATCATTTTTCATGTGTGCCAAGATAGCATAATTGAGTTGTCAATGTGGAATAGGTCCATAACTTTCAAGTGTTAGCTTTAGACCTAAGGGGGAGATGATAAGATGAGAAATCAAGTCAAGTGTTGAGAATTTATTAAGGAGTTGGTTAGTAGGAGTCTATGGAGTTGTTAGAGTACTAAGCTTAAATGTGGTGTTGTTAAACATTAGGTGGTTCTTGATATGAGCCCAATATGGTGGTAAAGAGTAATAGTCTTGGGATGAGATTCCCTATAGAGAGGTATAGAACTCGAACCTAAGGATTTGGGTTAAGTTTGAATATAGTAAGAGCATATCATCAGACTCAGACCTTAGTAAGAGTAACCCCAGTCCATACCCAGTCCAGTCGTCATTCAAGGACGAATGATCCCAAGGGGGAGATACTGTAACAACCTAGAAATTTTTTGCACTAAGACTCGAACCGTTCTTCGGAGTGAGTGAGATTTTAGCAAGGAATTTAAAATTTCTAAAGTGTTAAGGTCACTAGATGTAGAACCTTGAGTTCCAAGAAGAACTAAAGAGATTTCACACAAATCATTCCTAAGTTCTTCTAAGTTTTGGGTCAACTTCAAACGACCATAACTTTTAGCACAGGACGAGTTAGGTGGCCCATAAGATATCAAATGAAATTTCTTTGAATTATCTTTCCAACGCCACTGAGTTTTCTAAGTTTCGAGGTCAGATGAGTGAGATATTCCCTTTTGAAGTCAGGTTGCCAGTTAAGGAAAGTTACCCAAAAATAGTAAGGGGTATTTTAGTCTTTTCCTTTACCCAATTAAAAATTTCGTTTGTGTAAGTTATTTTGGATCTAAACTGAGTTAGTTCAGTTTACGCAATTAAGAATTATGCTAGGGCTTTGAGAGAAGAGAAAAGAGGAGAAAAGAGGAGAGAAGTCAAGGCGTTCTTGGAGATTTCTTGCGGAATCGAAGTCGTTTCACTAAGGGTTGATCCCCTAAAGAGGTATGTGAGACTTTCATAGCATTGGGTTCATTCACCCACGTGCCAATCATATTTAGTTCAATGAAATTCGTTTTAGAAAGTTGAAATTTTAATGATCTTTGAAATCAACTATTGATTTGAGCTATGTTTTGAGGAAGTAAGTATGAGAATGAGACAAGTCATATACATGAGTTCCATATTGTTGTGGAGACCCTCGAGTCGAGTCGTTCATGCCCATAAATTCCGCATGAACTCCAAAATTTTAGTATCTTAGAGAGGAGTAGTATCTTCAAGTTCTAAGTCTTGAGTATTGAGTTCATAACCTCTATATTCCTAATCATGGAACTATTATACGTTACCCATGAAGTCCTTGAGTTGAGTAGTTCATGCTCATAATTCCTCATTAACCCTATAAGTCAAGCAGTCTGGAGATGAGAAGTATCTTTGAGTTCTTGAGTTGAATAGTTCATGCCCATAATTCCGCATGAACCCTATGAGTTGAACATTCTTGAAAAATGTAGTTTCATTGAAGTTCTTGAGTTCTGAGTTGTTGAGTTCCGAGTATTGAGTTCTATGTATGGTTATTGAAAACCTTGAATTGATTCGTTCACGTCCATAATTCGGCATGAACCTTTTATTGAGAAGTCTTTTACAAATTTTTCTAAACTTGTTTTAAGACTTGAGCACTTGAGTTGATAAAGAGTAGAGTTGAGTTCATTTCTTTAAAATGATATATGGGAACTAAGTATTCCCAAGAGTAAATGTTTTCACATTTAAAAGAGTAAACTGCGATTTCCAAAAGAGTTTTGAGCAGTTTGAGTAACATCTCTTTTAAGAGAAAGATTTTGAGTAATAATCACAAACCATAGAAAGAGTTATGTTTTTAAACATATGAGCTGAGTATATTTTGGGAGTAGTACTGAGCACCGATATGGGTACGAGTTCAGCTAATTCAAATCTCCATAAACCATGCAACCAATGTAGGTAGAAAGGGTCACACTTTTTAGATGATTCCTTAATGTTTTTTAGCATAGACTAGTGGATCCACTTAGTCGAGGCGTTCTATATCCCAGCAAGTTATAGGACAGTTTTGGCAGCATGGGTGAGATGTTGTATCATCACATAGCTCATAGTGATAGTTGTCAGTTAGAGAAACGCCCATAGAGTTGTATTATATTTTATTATATACAAATTGAGTTGTTATTGTATTCTTAAGTACATTGAGTTTCTATCTATTGTTTTAAAAGTTTTCCATATATTGCATCTTTTATTGTTGCTTTATTTTGAGTTAAGTATCATACCTTTTAGTTGAGTAATATACCTTTGAGTTGAGTATCATACCTTTGAGTTGAGTAATATACCTTTGAGTTGAGTTGAGTATCATAACTTGGAGTTGAGTATCATACCTTTGAGTTGAGTTGAGTATCCAGAGTTTGAGTACCCAGAGTCGAGTGTCTTATTATTGAGTAGAGCCTTACTTCACTGAGTTGAAAATCTTATCATTGAGTTGAGCCCTATTTTCTCTGAGTTGATTTGAGTGAATTGATAAGAGGTAAGTATGTTGCTATTCCACCTGTTCAAGCTTATGTTATGCTTTAGAATTCCCCTTACATGCTCGCACATTCCATTTACTGAGCCATTTGTCCTACATCATTTCATGATGCAGATACAGGTATTCAGGATCATCAATAGGCATTTCGTTGATACCGCATGTAGTCCGAGTTAGCTATGGCGAGCCTTCTTGCTTCCGGAGGGTTCCACTTGTACTTTCATTTATAACAATTGTTAGGATGTCATGGGTCTTGTCTCGACTTACTTCTTTGTCAGTTAGAGGCTTCATAGATAGACAGTAGAGCTTCATAAGTTTGTTCATTTATGTTGTTAAATGTTTTAAAGACTTAAGTTGCCTATTTTGTGGCGAGTTGAATATATTATTTATATTCAGAGTTTTTCATTTGAGTTTAAGCTTTGTCTTTGAGTTTTATGGATTTTTATTCAGTTTTTAAAGCTTTGTATGCTTGAGTTAGTCTTTCGCTTGTAGTCAGCCAAGATGAGGGTTCGCTTGGGGACCAGCAATGGTTTTCGAGTGCCGGCCAAGTCCAGGGTGTAGGTTGGGTTATAGTAGATCAGATGAAGAAATCAACTCATTTTCTTCCCGACAAGGTTTCCTATTCGTCGGAGGACTCTGCCAAGTTGTACTTGAGAGAAATGGTAAGGTTGAATGGAGTGCCTTAGTCCATTATTTTTTATCGTGGTACCCAATTCACTTCTCAGTTTTGGAAGTCATTCCAAAAGGGTCTTGGTACTCGTGTTAAGCTTATCATTGCCTTTCATCCCCAAACCAATGGTCAAGCGGAGCATGATATCCAAACTTTGGAAGATATGTTAAGGGCTTGTGAGATTGATTTTAAGTGTAATTTGGATGACCATTTGCCATTGATTGAGTTTGCCTATAATAATATCTATCACTTGAGTATTGATATGGCTCCATTTGAGGCACTATATGGAAGGAGATGTAGATCTCTTATAGGTTGGTTTGAGGTGGGTGAAGTTACCCTAATAGGTCTCAAATTGGTACATTAGGCCATAGAGAAAGTTCAACTTAATAAAGAAAGGTTGAAAACGACTCAAAGTCAGCAAAAGTCTCATGTCGATGTGAAAAGAAGGGATCTTGAGTTTGATGTTAACGATTGGGTTTACTTGAAAATCTCACCCATAAAGGGTGTAATGAGGTTTTGTAATAAGGGGAAGCTAAGTCCCTAATATGTAGGAATATATCAGATTTTGAGGCGTGTTGGTAAGGTTGCTTATGAGTTAGATTTGCCAAATGAGTTGGCATCGGTGCATTTGGTTTTCCATGTCTCTATGTTTAAGAAATGTGTTGGTGAGCCGACATCCATAGTATCTTTAGAAGGGTTGGGAATTGATGAAAATCTTTCTTATGAGGAAGTTTCGGTTGAGATTCTAGACCGGCAAGTCAAGAAGTTAAGAAATAAAGAAGTAGCTTCTGTAAAAGTGTTGTAGAGGAATCATTTTGTTGAGGGTGAAACTTGGGAGGCCGAGGCCAATATGATGTCCCGATATCCTCATATTTTTTCTTCTACTCCTATTGTAGCTTAAGGTAATGAGTTCCTCTTGTTTTGTCAGTTGTTTTGGAGTCATGTGTTTTATGTGTTTCCATGATTTCCTTATGTTATGCATTTTCATGAAAACTTGTGTTTTGAAAGAAAATGAGTTTACATGATTGATTTTCCTCATGTTGTTGTGCATTGAGTATGAGTTGCATATAGACTTCATGAGATGAATTGATAAACATGCTTTAGATATGCTTTTTGAGAGTGAATTGCATATGAGCTCCATAAGATTGTGTTGGGCATGTTTTTAGCTTGGAGAAGGCAGTTCCTCCTTGAACATGAATAATGTTGAAGATTCATGCATATTGGGTTGCTAGATGTAGTTCCTACTTCCTTATGGTCCATTTCAGTATGTTTAGCTTGAAATCGATAGTTCCTCCTCGATTGTATGCATTGCATTGTTGGTTGGGTTGATAGTTCCTCTCCTACTCTTTTAGAACCAGTTTGAATCTCATTCGAGGACGAATGATCCCAAGGGGGAGATAATATAACACCCCAGATTTAGAAAAAGGAAAATATTCACTTTTAGTCGACTAGGCTATCCGCCAAGTCGACTCGGCGATCCGCCAAGTGGAATCTCCTCGCCTTTTGGCTTGATCCTGATGACCAACATTCTGTAATTTTAGGCGAGCCAAGTCGGGCTCGCCGTTCCAGTCGGCGCCTCGCCAAAGTCCCTCCCCCATAACCAAGTGGTCTGCTTCTTAGGAGTGTCTTACTGTAAAATTAGGTGAGCCGAAGGCTCACTTAGCGAGTCGCCAAGTGCCCTTTGGCGAGCTCCAACGTGAGGAACTTCAGTTTTTAAGTTGGGGTCTTAAGAGTCTTTTCAGATTTATTTTAATTCGATACTACATCATTTTACCCATCATCTAAACACCTATATAAGTATTCTACTTTCAAATTTCCCTAATTTAAGACCCATTCTCTCAAGAGCCTAAAAGAAGACAATTTCCTCTCCAAAATATTTATCTCTCTAGAAATTGAAGAAGAAAAGAAGGATTCAACCTACGGTTTCAAGGCCAAGCCTCAATTCCTCCATTGAAGACTAGCTTATGGATTGAAGGTATGATAGTTTTCATTTGTGGATTCTTTTCATCCATGGAGTTCCCAAATTCCTCTATTTCAAAAGGTAAAATTCCCCAATTGAGTTAGGGTTTTCTTCAATTATCATGGGTTCTCTTTAATGTTGATTTAAATGATTGAATTATGATCTCTTATGCATGAATTGATGAATTGCAATGATTTTATGATGATTTCCCCATGAACCCGTGTAATCTCCATATTTCAGTTATGAATCATATGATGTGGGATTTTGATCTTCACGGAAGATTTTATGAAATTAAGCATGTATTGCTAGTTTTACATGTATTTATGATAAAAATCCATATCTAGCCCATGTTTTCTAAGAGTTGATGATTGAAAGTGGATTTGAACCTCAATAGGTAAATTATGGACTTATGCATTTTCTTATGAAATTTATGTTAATGTTTTAAGGGTGATTTGAGAGTAAAGTACCAATGATGATGGTCATGATGTGTTATTGAAAGGTTTTATCATGTACACATAAGAGTAAGATGTAAAAATTTTCTCACATAGAAAGGATTCTTAGGTTGAAAGGCTTTCTCACCTAATTAAATCAAAAAGTAAGAGCTATCCTAATGAACTAGTTTGGATTAGTTGTCCAAGGACATCTTTACATGAATTATGATTTAAGTCAAGACTTAATAACTATTTCATTGGATTTATGCTTAGCACCGAGTGGATATTGATAGTGAGATGGAAGCTCTCCCAAAGTAGAGGCCAAGTTTCTAGAAGCAATCTCTTGAGATGGAAGCTCTCCCGTAGTAAAGGCGGGGTTTCTAGTAGCAATGTCCTTATCCCTTAACTATGTGCCCACATAGGTTGATTAGCTAGTGGATCCACTTAAGCTATAAGTGTCACGACCTAGGGGTACACCCTAGATGTAACATGGCGTACTTGACCCCGATGGGGTCTCATACAAGCCCTTAGCATATCATAACATAAGATAATAGAAAAGTACGAAAATTTTAAAAATATTATCCATACAATCGAAGTCTTTATAAAACAAAATGTAAGTCTTACTATAGTTTGTCTCAAAATCATCTAATACAACTTTGAATACTCTTGGGTCACAACCCATACAATAGTCTCAAAACATGAAAGTAAAATACATAAAGGACATAATGGCTTTGTCCCCGAAGCTATGAGGACTCACCAATTCTTCAACTCATTTCTCCTTAGAAACCTATCCTCAAGAATGGAACTCAAATCACCGAACCCTACATTTGATGAGAATGTAGGCAAAGTATGTGTTAGTACAAAAGTACTAAATATGATAGCTAGCATAACATCATAAGAGCATAATATCATAAGGGTTAGTCAGCATAACATATAATCCATAAGCATAATCCAATACTTCATGAAACATCAACTATAAGCATAAGAGACAATATCATAATCATAAGCAAAGTCTCCAACATAACCATCATATAAGCATTTAAGCAAAGTCTCCAACATAAGCATCATACTTGTGCAATGTGTGAGTAAGACCACATAATCCCACTCACACTAAGTACCACATTAGGCCATCATACATACTTACCATCTTTGATCTCATCCTTAACTTACTTCTCATGACCAAGGGAATATCTCACATTTAGTCAATCATAACAAAGAAGGCAATTATAGCACAATCCTATCTAAACATACATCATATAAGAGAATACTTTCTTAGGCAACCCTAAGTTATACTTGTGCAATGCATGAATAAGACCCCATAATCCTACCCATGCTAAGTACCACTTTTAGGTCCTCATACTCATACCTCTTGATTTGTAAACTAGGCCCTTTTTTTAAGACATTGGAACCCTAGGAGATACTTCTTTTAGCACATCTTAGCCCCTCTTCTTTACTTTTGAACACTATGAAATATTTACTCAAGCATGTCTAAGTTCATTAGGTTTGAACACTTGGAGATGCTTATTTGAGAATGTCTTAGTTCTTTATTAACTTGGAACACTTGGAGATACTTCCTTGAAATATGTCTTAGTTCCATAATAATCTTGTACTAATTGGGAAAATAGACTTAACTGACATGGGACCACATGAGCTTTCACATGATCCCCTCCGATGTTACCCACACCGAGAAGGGTTGGTCTATTTGCCTAGGGTAGAACCGGTTTGTTAGCTTAGTTGGACCCACTAGCTAACTTTCCTACGAGGCACGTAGTTATGGGATACGGAGATTCTACTAGGAAATCCGGGCTCAACTTGTGAGGGACTCCATCTCATGAGATATACTTTGGGAAACTCTGACTCTACTTGTGAGAGTTCCCATCTTGGAAGCCGGACTCAACTAGGTAAAATCTTCCATCTCAATTCAATATCCACTCGGAGGTAGGCATATCCACAAGATAGATTATTAAGTTCTTTACCTAATTCATGACTTTTGGAGATGTCCTTGACAACCAATCCATGATTCCAGTGATTTTATCACTTTATGCATTTAAACACTCTTAATTCCACATATTAGCTTTACTCTCAAATCCCTAACAATCAATACTCATGACTATAAGCCTTATCCTCAAAGCTTTACTTCTTACCAACATCATTCAAACCTAGATTTCAAGGCATTCTAATCACATTCCTCATTATTAAGTGATTCTAGTCATAAATCATCATAAAGGTTCAACTTCAAGCTTTACTAGTCATGATCCATCATATATCCTATAATCTAATTCAATTCATGCTTACAAGCTTTCATTCATGAACAATTACTATACAAGTCATCAATTCTAGAAGATCATTTATGAATCCTCAATTTCACCTTTCATGGCATAAACCCACAAGATATCAATTTCATCAATTAAACTAGGGTTAACCATGGAAAACATATAATATCTTCATAAAAACATAATTCAATTCTAAATCAATCATAAACAAGTACTATCCACTCAATTGGAATCATACTCAACACTACCCACAATATAGGAAGAAACCCTAGCTAGAATTGGGGGTTCATCTTCACAATTGGGGGGAAATCTAGGGGGATCCATGGATGGAAGAATCCAAGGATGAATAAGATATCATACCTTGATTATAAAGCCCTTATAATTCTTGCAATAATGGAGGATTTTGACCTAGATTGCTTCTCTTCTTCTTCTTCTTCTTCTTCTTCTTCTTCTTCTTCTTCTTCTTCTTCTTCTTCTTCTTCTTCTTCTTCTTCTTCTTCTTCTTTGCTTCCTAGAGAGAGAATTTCTTGGAGGGAATTGGGTCTCTTTGTGAATTGAAAATAATGATTTGGAATCATCTAATTAAGATTATTTTAGCTTTATATAGGTGGTCTAATTACTAATAAAATGACCCTACTTAATAACTGACGTATTCTAGAATATTCTCTTTAACCCCTAAACTTAAGCAACTTAAAGGAACCTACTGCCCAACCCACGAGACCACGGCCCATACTGGTCATCCGTGGATGGTGGTCTGTGGCTAGATTTTAGGGGTCTATTTTGGGTCCCCCTCAAGGACCATTGGTTGGTTCTTAGGGGGTCGTACTTTGACACCCTAACCCTTAAACCTTCACTCTAAGTATGGAAAGTCATATTTACCAACTCTAATCCCTAAGTAAAGCTCTAGAACCCTTACGTAAGGCTATAGTTAAGTCTATGAATTTCTGGAATATTACAATAAGTTCATGGTTCTGCCTTGGCAAGTAGGACAACCCTTTTTGGTGTGGGAGACACCGGGGATCATGTTATAGCTCACATGATCTCTATGTCGGTTAAGGCTAATTCCCCACATTAATAATGAACTAAGGTTTCTTCAAGAAGTATCTCATATGTGTTCAAAGGTTTTAAAGATGATTATTAGCTTGCATTGACCATGATTTATGACTTATGTTTACTAACTCTCTTATATCATGTTTAGCTTGGTCAATTGCATGTCATGAAATGAAATGTCCCTTTTAGCATGTTTTAACTATTTTATGCATGGCTATCATACTTGGTAGATTGTTTTGTACTAACGCATACTCTTGCCTATATTTCCCTAAATGTAGGGTCTGATAGTCAGGGTCATTAGTTTCTTGGATAGCAGTTGAATTCAAGATTCTGAGCTTTGGTGGGTCCTTCTGCTTCAACGACGGAGTTTATTGTTTTCACTTCTTTCATGTATTTTCTCTTTTGGACATGATGTATAGGCTAGGTCCAATTTCATTATGTTGTAATAGATGGCTATGATGAGACAAGTGTTTTAGATTTCCGCTTTTCATTTTATTAAAATGTTTTGGACCTGGACTATTGCTTTGATCTTATTGTTCTATTTCTTATGTTATGAGAGCTAAGTGGCTTGTATGGAGTCCTTTGGGGTTCTATACGCCATGTTAAATCTAGGGGGTACCCCTGGGTCGTGACAACAAGCAACGATTTTAAGTTGAGTACGTTGATGTGCCATGGATTTACGATACTTTTTATGCTTTAAACTTAGGATTTATGTAAGTTCTCCAGCGCATTTTAGTACATTCAATGTGTTTTGTAGTTGTTTAGCAGGAAAACATGACTCGGAGGCTAAGTGCTTGAAAAGATGATGATGACAAAGTTTTGACCAATCTATAAGTAAATCTACGAGCCGTGGTTTGAACCACGAGCCTTAGATGGCAATCGCAGATCAAATTTAAAGAGATAAAAGGAAGATTGAGTTTTACGAAGTCATAGTATGACCAATAAAAGTTTCTATAATTCGTAGAATGTGTTCGTAGTTGAGGTTCATAGAAAGGTCACAAAGTTTGAGTTCTACGAGAGAGGAGTACAAGTCGTAAGATTTTTCACCAGCCATAGTTCCTTTCCATGGAAAAAGACTTGAAACTATGCAGTTTCTACCATCTACAAAAAGAGTCTACAAACCATAAAAAGGATTATGACCCATAAATTGGCTAGTAGAAGTTGTCGAGGCTAGGTTTCATAGTTTATTTAGGATAGGTTATTAGAGTAAATAAATACTTTTCCTAGGTTTTCATTTACACTTTATGCTCGATATATGTTCTAAAAACACAAGGAAACTTTGAGTTTGTTCTTGAATTTGGAGAGATCTCATACTTTGATTCTTGACTTTTGCTTTTAAAGTTTAATTCAATATTACGGATTTTCAATATTCATCTTGTAAGTACATAATTTCAATTAATTTCATTACCATCGATTTTTATCATACAATCATGAGTAGCTAAACCCATAACTAGGGCTGTGGAAACCATGAAGAATTAACGAAGCAGACCTAATACTTAGTAAACCTTGAAAAGTGTGAATACATGTATTGTTTTTCCCTACGCTTTGATTGCCTTTTAACAAGTGCACATGTTAGAATTCACCATATTCTTACTTGGTGGATCAAGGGGGTAACTAATGGGAAAAAAGATTATATAACGGATATTTGAGGTGACCACCCTCATCTAATAGCTTGACCTTGTCCGGGAATAGCTAATTTGGGATCAAAGGTAAGGATTAGTAAAGTAAACACTCATAGACAAACCTAGTTGCACGGTGATATGACTTATTTAGGGGAACAACCACTTAGGTGAACTTAACTTACCAATCTTGCATGCTACACACTAAAAAGGGTTACTAATAGTTGGTCTTGCTAAGTTATGACTTTATGAGGATCACAAAATCCTAGTTTCGTCTCTTATTAATTAAAAACTCATTTAATTGATGTTTGATTACTTTGTTTTTATGAATATTGTAGACACTGCTTGTTACACAACCCCCCCCCCCCTTCCCCCGTTTCCGGAATAATTCGACTAAGAGTACAAATAATCACAATTGAACTAGGTCCAAACCATATTCCCTATGGGATCGACCCTAACCTTGGTTAGATTCTATATATGAACAACAAATGCTTTATACTTCCATTTGAAGGTGTAATTTAGGAATATCATGGACAAGATGAGGGAGGAGAGACTAAGATAATTTAGACATGTGAAGAGAAGATTTCAGGTGTCCCGGATGGAGATATGAGAGGTTGACTGTGTGCTTGAGGAAAGGTAGAGTTAGCCTGATGAAGTATTATGGATATATGATTAGACATGATATAATACACTTGTCTACTGAGGATATGCCCCTTAATATGAGGATATAAAGGTCGAGTATTAGAGTAGAAAGTTAGTAGGTAGTCTAGCATTGTCTAATTTTTCTTCATCAGTGTTATTATTATTACTCTCTGACTATCTTATTATTCTTTTTTTGTATTACTTGTTGGTTTTATTACCATTTTTATTTAGGTTATCATACTATTTATCATTACTATTGTTATTTTCTTTATTATTTTCAGTATGACATTTTTACTATTGTTTTTCATTTTCATACATTTTTATATGCATTACTTGGGTCGAGGGTCCATAAAAAAAACTATTGTAGCTTCACAAGGTAGAGATAAGATTGCATCAACATTACCCTCCCAAACTCAATTGTGAAGTTTGGGAGTAAGACTTTGTACACATTATCCTCCTCAGAACTCACTTGTGGGACTATATTGAATATGTTGATATTGTTGTATTTGCATATCTTACATAATATTGTAAATTAAGAAATTTAATATGCTACTTTTAAAAAATTAACTAAAAGTATGAAATTTCACAGACGGTTATTGATTAAACTTATAAGGGTATTCCAATTACAATTTAAAATTATAAAATTTCAACGAAATATTTATCGATCTTATACCAATCTAAGGTGACGTTTGAATGGATTTGAAGAAGGAATGACCGCCACATAAAAATTAACTTGTTTTATATAAGGTTTGGGTTTATTTTACTTTGCCACATAATTTTTTATGCAAGCTGCTAGAATTAGAAGAGGTAAGGAGAGTTCTTTTCAATCTTAAATACGACATTGTCAAAAGCCTATGATAGAAGAAAGAAAACTTGATCAGATAGTTTTTGCGGGGCATTTTTCACCTCGCATGATCGTGCACTCGACGAAAGAGCTTTACAAGCGACATTTTCCTTCTTCACCCACGCTTGTAGGATTAGGCTTTTGCCTATTGTCCAAGATTCCCTACTGATGCCCCCAATGAAGACAGTGTTAATGGTCCTAATGGTTTGACATGGAGATTTTATCAAATTTTTTGGGATATTGTGGGGAATGATGTACTAGCCAAGGTACAAGATTTCTTTCTAGGTAACTCTTTGTCTAAATCTATTACATATACTAACTTGATGGCCTACCCAAGAAAGAAAATTCTTAGTCATTCTCTGATCTGAGACCTATTAGTTTGAGTAATGTCGTTAATAAGATTATTTCTAGGATCGTTGATGAGTCGGGGATTTTGACTCATTTAGGACTTAATATCTAGAGTTTTAATGTTCTCAATGCTTTTTTTATGCTCTAAGCTGATGTTTAAATGCTAACTTTAGCAATGAAATCAAGAGAGCAAGGCAAGGACATTCCTGGGCAAAAAAGAGTGAAAAAGCTGAAGAATCGGATGAAGTGTAGTTGAGTGTCATCAAAAATGGCGTCGCTGCCGGGGACTGGTGTTTAGAATTCTTTTCGTGAAGTTTAGTTGTGAACCGATTGTGTTGTAGTTGAATCCATTTATTTTTGTGTTTTGTTGGCTGCTCTTGAATAGGTAAAGAGATGAGTGTTAACGGGAGCAATGCTAGCCAACTAGGGCACAATGATGACATCAATAACTTGAACGATGTCAATGAGGAACAGTTGGGAAGTGCGGGTGCTATTTGATTGCCTCCAGTTCTGAGCAATGCGGTGTTTCATGTGACTAGCACCATGTTGTAGTTGTTGCAAATGAAGAGTTTATTTAGAGGTTTAGTGAAGGAGGATCCCCATGACCACATTCAAAACTTTATGTATGTGTGTGGACCATTTTCTTTCAAGAACATCTCTCAGGAGTCTATTTGACTTCGTTTGTATCCTTTTTCTCTAATGAGGGAGGCAACGAAATGGTTGGCTGACTTACCAAGGGACTTGATCACTTCTTGGGAGGAACTCACTGATGCATTTTATGTAAGGTTTTTCCCTCCCTCGAAGGGATTGACATTGAGAGATAATATTCAGAACTTTAAGTGAATGGGTGGTGAACCAATTCATGAGACATGGTTGAGGTTTCAGAAGTTGCTGCTCCATTAATGTCCAACTCATGGACTCCCGAACAATGTGTTGCTACAATATTTCTACCGGAGTCTAGATTCAGTCAACAAGGTTGTGGCTGACCAGCTTATTCGAGGAGGAATCATGCAACAATTGTTTGAAATAGCATCTACTCTCCTTGATGAAATGGCAAAAATCAACCGTGCTTGGTATACTAGTGACGATCAAGTGTCTCCTTTGAACTTCAGGATAACAAAGGAACAAATTGAAAAGGACTAAGATCAGGATGCAAACATAACCAAGATTATGACCCAAATGGACCTATTGTCAAAAAACGTCATGGATTGTGGTCTTAAGGTTGTGCATGTGATTGGAGTTAATAGAGGGAATCTCGATGAAGTGCAATTTAAAGCTATGTACAATGAGGAAGTACAATTCCTAGCAAATCAAGGAGGAGGTTTCTATCCAAACTATCCAAGACCAAGCGGGAACTAATGCTGGAATAGGGATCGTGATAATGGTTAGAGAGACCGAGATAGGGAATGGCATAACCGTGGTACAAATTGGAGAGAGCGTGACGGTGACAAATAGAGATATATACCTTCCCATGAGGGTCAAAAGCCAAAAGACCAAAGGGTTGATCCTTAAAATTTCCGTACTAAATATATGCTTTTACACGCATCTCAACAAATTGGAAGGATCGGACAAAGTGCTAAAGGAAATGAAAGATGACGTCTCATCTCTGAACCAAACAGTTATCTCACATTCGGTATCGATTAAGCAGCTAGAAGCACAAATGGGACAAATATTGACTGACTTAAACCCAACACCAAAAGGAGGTTTACCGAGTGACACTATGGTTAACCCAAAGAATAAATTTGAAAGCATGTCTTCATCGTGCCACGATGTTAAATAAGGCGCTTCTTGGGAGGCAACCCAAGTTTTTATTTTTTATTGTTGTTGTTTGAATAATAAGTGTTAGATGTATAAGTTGAAAATTCAAACTTTTGGAAAAGAGGTAATTAGGCGAGCTCATGTACCGTTCGGCGATCAGAATCCGGACCGCCATTTTGACCAACTAAATGGCTAGAGTTTATGTAGGATTCGCCGGGAAAAGTACCATTAGGCACATCACCGAATGGTTCGGCGACTTAAGTGAACATCAACGACTGGCGCGTGAACTAAAGGGTCAAAAAGGCCTAAACCATTTTAAATTCAAAAATTTCCTTCATTTCATATTTTCTGACATTTGCACTTTTACAATTTGATTGAATAGCGCTATCAAAGACACTTAATCCATTTCTAAGCATCAACGATCGTTAGTCAGTATATAACTCAACTAAATGAGTTGGGGTTGAATCCCACAGGGAGTGGTACGTGTTTGAGAATCAATCGAAAAGCATAAATATGTTCAAATCATCCATATGAATAGACATTATCGAATAAAAACATAATTCAAATTAAGGGGTGACACGAATGTCAAATAACAGGGGGGGGGGGAGGGGTTGGTTTCAAATTATCAACTACAGCAGTAGCAAATAACAAGGAATAACAATAATGAGACGACGGGCTCTTAGGATGTGATTCGATTAGAGGTTAAGTTAGACAAATGGGTAATTGCAACTGTTAGTAAATAGCTGTAAATCAGTGAATATGCTAGACTATAGAGGAGGTAAATTTTCTCTCAAACAATTTACCCTGAATCAAGTCGGTTTCTCTCGAACACCAACAACCAAGCAAATAAGAATAGCCTACGCCTTAGTCCATTCACTCACTCGAGCTGAATATGTGGAAAAAGGTTTAGGATTCACTCTCTCGAGCTACACCCATGACAACCCAATACCCACAGACCATCAATTCAATAATTTCGGTTTTAAAACCTCTCTCTCGAGCAAGCCAAAAACACGAAGGTAGAATTGCATTTGCAATTACAATCCTTTAAATTAAATCACAATTATTGAAACAAATCACTTCTAAACATCATTTAAACTAACAATTAGCAATACCCATAAACTAAATCAACCCATAATCACACCCCAAGAATTGGAGTTTTAACTAGACATCATAAAAAGATAAAAATCATTACCAAATTGTGTTTCCATCAACTGGTAAGATTAATTTCGTCTTTACAAAGGTCCAAATTGAAGAATCTCAAAGACCCACTTCTAATTTCTCAAAAATGAAAAACTTCAATTCTTCAAAGCTAAGGAAAACTAGTCTCAATACTCAGAGTTCAAAATTGATTCCACAAAAAATGATAAAACTTATGATAAAAAAACTCTGATAAAAACTTGCCTAAGATTAATGTTTGAAAATGTATTTATAGTCGCCAAAAATATGCTGTGAAGGGCCATTCGGCGCAGTAAGTCGGGCTTGCCGATCAACTCGGCGAACCACCCTTTGGTCAGTTCCATCGCCTTTTTGTTTTATCCTTCAGCATCCTCAAGTTCTGTAACTTTGGGCAATTCAACACTGCATCATGGAACCACTCGGCGACACACCGACTTCTCCTTTCTCTCGCCAAATTGATTTTTTCCTTCAAGGCTTGGCATACTGGAACTTTAAGCGGTCAAGAGACCATTCGGCAGTTCTCCCAATGGGCTTGGCGATCACCAGACCTTCTTTTCTTCGTTCATTCAGCTGCTTTTTTCCTTTTTGCACATTAGTGTCCATGCTTCGTTCTTCAATCCATATACTTGGAAATCAAGGATTTTACATCAGTTATTGGCACAAAATAAGCATTTGAGGACATGAAATCTATCCAAATAAAGCCCTAAATGAGTCCAAATCTAGGACTCATCAACACCCCCAACTTAAACTTTTGCCTGTCCTCAAGTAAAACTCAAGTTCAACGGTTCAAAAAGGATGTCTCAAACAGTGCTACACAAGACTCAATCATGAATGCACACAAAAAGACTCAACTTACTCATGCAAAGATCAATTGTGCACTCAAAGATTCAAGTTGTGACTCACCATTATCAAAGATTCTCAGGTTTACAATACTTGCTTCAAATGCAAGTTCAAGCTCAACAAAGGTACTCAAATGCCCTCACACAAAGAATGATTCCATATTCACACACAATGGTTCAACAATTTATATATCCAGAATCACATACAACACTCACACTCACAAAGATGAACCCAATGCATGATTTCACCCATAGGTTTTCCCTTATTTTCCAATCAACACTTGTTTCAGCTCATTCAAGATCAAAAAGGTCTTTTCAAGGCTTGTAGCGGGGCTGAGTGTAAAGGTATGGTCATTTAGGCTCAGTGGATTCTATCCTCATGAAATGTAGTATGAACAACACTTCATTTCCTTCTCCTTATCATTCTCATTTATGTTCATAAGTCACCCCATTATTCACTTTCCATGGACTACTAGACACCCCATTTCTTTTGCAATTTCACAACTTTATTTCAAAAACTTTTTTATTCTTTTTCTTCTACTTTTTTTTATATGGAGGGGTTCCATCTTTCTCAAAACCATGGGTAGAGGGGACTTCTTTTCACTTCTTGATTTACCTTCCTTTTTAACCACACCCCCAACTTAGGCTTTTGGCCTAAGTTGGCTATTCAAACTATTCACAAATCATGAGGATTATGGGTAATGGATAAAGAAAAGTCACAATTTGCAACAAGTTTCTTCCAAGAAAAAGGCTAAGGCTTAAAGGGCGTTCAAGCAAAGATCACACACTCATAAGGTTGGACACAAAAGAGGGATAATGTCAAATTGTTTCACTCTTCAAAATTGTCTAAGATCATTTCAAGAGATTGCATCACTTAGTCATCACACATGGTTCACGGTAAGCTCATCACACAAGGCATTGACACCAAAGTCAAACAAGACTCCACACTTTCGCTAGTGAGCAATATTTATTACAAGAGACTCAATTTGATAACCGCCTAGTCACAACGATATGCAAAAAGTTCACATATTGCCTATGCAACTTCATTTGGCCTCATCATAGCCGCACATTCATTTTTCTTCGATTATGAGCACTTTTCAAGTCATCGATATTAATTAAGACCGATACTCAAATTTGCAAGAGAACAACCACATTCACACATAATCAAGAGGTGGCACAAGATTTTTTGGAAGGGTCCAAAAATCATTTACATTCAAAATAAGGAGCCACAAGCTCAACCATCCGCAAAAATAATGCTAAACACCATATATATCACAAAACCCAATGTATAAATAGAACAATAAACACACAAGGTAGGTATGGGAAATACATCACCCCACCACAAACAAAAACAATTTGTCCTCAAATGCAAGAAAATATCCAAAAAAGTCAATAAAAGAAAACAGAGAGGGAGGTAAAGAGGAATCATGTCTAAACAGTCGCTCCGTCTATCAGGGCATCAGTGCCCGGTATAACACTCTGAACAAGGGCATCAGTGCTTGGAATCATATCAACAGTACAAGATCCGCTAGGGTCGGCCAAATGTGTGTCTGCTAAAGAGGTCAGGACAATTGCATCTACCATGGCCTCCTCAGTCTCCGTAAGTGCCCTCATAAGAAAACTCTCCGCAACCTCAAGCATCTCCTCATCCGTCTCATTCTCAGACTTGGGATCAGCTACCTCCTCAGCTTGAACATCATCTCGGTGGTTGCCAAAGGCATATTTGGCTCAACTGGTACATATAGGATCTCCACCATCTCGAAAATCATTGATATGTCGGTGGACTTCAGATGGTCCACATCTCTCCTCAGCGTAGCAATAGCGGCATTTAGAGTCGTCACCTCCTTGGTGACCCCTTGGCCATGCTCGCATACCGATATCCTAGCCGCAAGGGCATTAAGGGTAGCACTCAAAGGTGTCACAGCATCAGCTAGGGTTTGAATCATGCCCGAAATGCAGGCCTCAAGTCTGGCAGCATGGCGATCAGCAGAATGGGCTAGCTGCCCCATTCGTAGTAATGCAGCCTGAGTAAGTAGGGGTCGGGAGGAAACAGCAACAGCAGTACCAGATCTAGGAGGTAATAGAGCAGCAGAGGAACTTGAAGTATCAGAAGGAACAACACTAGATGTACCTGAAGGCCCAGGGGCCGGAGTAGGCAATGTTGCCTCTGCAGATAGTGTCTGAGGATCAACAATTGGGGATGTATCCACCGGGGCTGCCTTCTTCTTCTCCTCCTCATTTTTCAAGTACTCTACCTCAATCCTCCGAAAGTCGGTAGAAGATGTTGGAATCACCTACACATCCTTACTCTAATCTCTAGGAACACGAGTTTGCCTGCACAGCTCAGTGATCAACACCGGAAAGGGAAAGGTAGTTTGGCGATGATTGGCCCTCATGACCATCTTTTGTGCCATAAACATCCCCAGGTTCCACCTTGTCCCATCAATAATGCAACCCAGACAGGCTGCCTTGGGTGGCGGAGAATTGACTCGTTATGGGACGGCATAATCGTGTTGCTGATGAAGCCAAACCAGTACATTGTTGCTATGTTTAGGTCATTCTTCTCAATGGGTGCTCCAATTTCAAGCCATATGGGAGTACTGTCTGATATAAGCGGAGCCAACCACTTCTTCATGCTTTCCAGTGTCTTTGTCCTGATTAGATATTGGCAGTTATCATCAATACCACCCAAGACTGCATTGATAGCATCATTATCACATTTCACCTTCCGACCTCTAACAACCACATAGTCAACCGGCTTGAATTTAGTTGTCGGCTTCTTCCCTTGTGGTATCAAGGCACTGTAAGCACTGTAGAATTTTCTGACCCAACTCGGAATGTACGGGCCACGAGGATTGGTGAAGAAATGGAATTTATGTGACCTCAGGCAGCTCATGATTTTCGGGTACCTATCAATAACACTATCAGTCGACAGACGCTTCTCCTCTATAATGGTTCTCAGCCCCTCGGTCTTCAGTCTGTTCATAGACCATGGGGGAGGACCCTGTACTGGTGGTGCTAGGACCACAGTATGTGCTAGAGCAGGAGGACGAATAGTGGGGGCCTGGGGAGTCTTGATCCTAGACGGTTCACTCATCCTATAGGATCGCAGCTCTACCCTCTGTGCTGCTGCTAGCTTATCATCCTCAGGCTCAAAATTTGTAACTCGAGGATCTTGGTGCTCACCCTCACTCTCAGAATTTGTGAAGTGAGTGGCATACATGTCGTCACTATCGGAGTTGGCCTCCGGTGATGCAGGTGCAGGTGCCTTACCCTTTCCCTTTCCCTCCCCACTACCTGTGGGAAGTTTAGTAACTTTCGCCATGGATGCAGCTGCATTCTCATTGATTTTCATTCCCTTGGCCCACTTGCGGGGCGGTATGTCTCTTCCGGCCACTTTTGGTCTAGCCATGTCTGCAAAAACATCAAAAAGAATTTGGAACAGTTCAAGCAAATGTACAGAAAAATAATTGTAGACAGACTCGTTGAACCAGTCGGCGAGTCGCCGAACCTCTTTGGCGAGCCAGATCGGGCTCGCCAAAAAGATTTGTTCAAAAATTCCCAGAAAAGTTGGCATGTCAGCGATGGGATGGAACTGTCGGCGAATCGCCTACAGCATTCGGAGAGCAAGGATTAGCCCGCCGAAAGTTACAGTGCATTTTAGGGGTTGGGAGCACAGAAAGGGAGATCAAGAAGGACTTTCGGCGAGTCGCCGAGTTCACTCGGTGAACTCAGGCTTCTTGTCGAAAGTAACAGAACCTAAACTCCAAATTTAGAATGAAATTAAAGGAGATACGGGGGATTTGGCGAACCGTCGAGTGGTTCAGCGAACTCGACTCAACTCGCCAAATAACCCAACGTGCCTACTTTCAACCCCATTTTTCAAATTCAACCCCACAGCCCCTGAAAACAAAATCAAACTATGTACCTATACAATTAAACTAAGACCCGTTACACCCATGCCCATAGGATACTCAGACTTCTCTCGGTTTGGCCAAATTTGGACATTTGACAACTTTTGCCCTTAAGAATAATGTCAACCGCTCCATCACTGGGCAAAATACGTCATTTGGCACAAAAGAGGGTTACTTAGACTTCACCCGACTAGACCCAACAACATTTAAGCAACACCCAACAGTTTTGATCAATTTTAAGGAAAGCAAAATTCGGGAATTAACAATAAAGGCATTGCAGGCATGATATTCAAATTAAAACAGGCACACATACACAATTACGAATCAGAGAGGCCTAGCACCCATCACTAAGATAAAATCACTTGAAAATGACTAAAATCGTAATATAAGGATTCGGGGTTCGAAAACCAACCTTAGAAGCTGAATAATCAAGTTGAATATCTAGGAAGCAAAGAATCCAACTCTGAACACACAATTAACGACTAATATGAGATAAAAACACAAGAAACCTAGGAAAATATAGTGTGGGTGTGAGTTTGGGAAGTTAAAAACTTAGGGAATGTGAACGATTTTGAGCTTTTGAACTTATGGCCATTAAAAACCGTCCAGTTCTCGCCCATTCGGCGACATAAGTTTTGCTCGCCGACCCACTCAGTGACACTTTGAGTGGGAACTTACCTCACCGTGTTTTATAGAACCTCCAATTAATGTGAGGGTCCAAGCAGCGGACAAAATAGTGATCGCCGACCTGGTCGGCGTTTCGCCCAATTGCTCCTAGGCTCGCTAAGTTTTACATACTCCAATTTCAAAATTCTTCGAGTCCAACGGCGGTCCAAGTCGGGCTTGCAGACCTCTTCGGTGAGTCGTCGACTGGACTTTTGCTCGCCATTCTGCAATTTTCAAACACATTCCAAACTTTAACCTGCACATTCAACACACCATTATTTCAAAGTTAAAAAGAAAGAAAATAAAACTTTGGTTGCCTCCCAAGCAGCGCCTTAGTTAATGTCGCGGCACGACACAAGTCCACGCTCAAATATCTTTCTTGGGTTGGCCATAGTTTCACTAGGCAACCCCCTTTGTTGTCTCGGGTTTAAATGAGACGAGATATGACCCATCTGGGTCTCCAACTGTTTGATAGAGATAAAATGGGAGGTAACCATCTGGCTAAGGGTCGACACATCTTCCTTCATCTCTTTCAAAATTTTGTCAGACCCCTCAACCTTGTTGAGAATATGAGACAGCATATCCTCAGACCGTCCATATTCTGAATCCTTTGGCTTTTGACGCTCGTGGGGAGGCACATACCTATCTTTCTCCCCATCATTCCAATTGGGATTTCGATCCCTCCACTCTCTAACACGATCCTTCCAGCCTTCATCCATGTTCCAACCTTGGTTGCCACCCTACCTCGGGTAGTTTGAACGATAACCACCACCTTGGTTGGCTAGGAAATTCACCTCTTCGTTGTACAAAGCCTCAAACTTCGCCTCATCAAGATTAACACACCCAACGCCCACAACATTGACACTTCGAGTTCCAACTCCCATGACATTTTTGGACAAAATATGAAGTTGTGTCATGATCTTGTCCATGTTCTGGTCCTTCTCTTGGTCTTTCTCAAGCTGCTTCTTGGTCAATTTAAACGTGAGAGGGAAGACCTAATCTTCACGGGTGTACCAAGCCCGATTAATTATGGTCATTCCATCTAAAAGTTGGGCTACTATAATGTAAGATTGTTGCATCAAACCTCCTAGAGAAAGTTGGTCCGCTACGCCCTTGTTCACTGAATCAAGACTTCGGTAAAAATATTGCAGCAAAACGTTGTCGGGAAAACCATGAGTTGGGTATTGCATCACCAACTTCTTGAATCGCAACCAAGTCTCATAAATTGGCTCACCCTCCAAACGCTTAAAGCTCTGAATATTGTCCCGAAGAGTCATCATCTTCGAATGAAGGAAAAATCGCACTTGAAATGCGGTGACAAGCTCTTCCCACGAAGTGATTGACTCTCGTGGCAATTCAGTCAGCCACTTACATGTTTCTCCCATTAAATAAAATGGGAACAATGTCAACCGAACCGACTCTTGGGATATGTTCTTGAAGAAGAACAGCCCATAAACATCAACAAAGTTTCTAATATGTTCATGGGGATCCTCATAAGCCAAACCACTGAACAGCCCCTTCAATTGCAAGAGCTGCAACATAGTACTTGTGATATTTAACACAACGTTCCCTTCAGCTGGAGGCAAGCGAATGGCACCAATTCCACACATAAGATAAGGGTCATTAGCATTTGGCTCATTGACATCGTTGAGGTTACCGATGTCATCTTGGTGGCCCACTTGGCTACTATTGCTTCCGTTCACACTCATACTCCCTGTTTAAAACAGCAACACACAAAACAAAACTAAAAGTAAGTAGATTCAACTAAGACTAAAAACAACAAAATTCAACTTAACTAAAAAATCTCAAACAACACCACTACCCGACAGCGGCGCCATTTTGATTGAATAACGCTATCAAAGACACTTAATCCAGTTCTAAATGTCAATGATCGTTAGTCAGTATATAACCCAACTAAATTAGTTGGGGTCGATTCCCACATGGATTGGTACGTGTTTGAGAATCAATCGAAAAGCATGAATATGTTCAAATCAGTCATAGGAATAAACATTATCGAATAAAAATATAATTCAAATTAGGGGGTGACACGAATGTCAAATAATAGGGGGGTTGGTTTCAAATAATCAACTACAACAGCAGCAAATAACAAGGAATAACATTACCGAGACGGGTTCTTGGGATGTGATTTGATTATAAGTTAATTTAGACAAACGGGTAATTGCAACTGTCAGTAAGTAGTTGTAAATTAGTGAATAGGCTACACTATAGAGGAAGTAATTTTTCTCTCGAACAATTTACCCCGAATCAAGTTGGTTTCTCTCGAACACCAACAAGCAAGCAAATAAGAACAGCCTACGCCTTAGTCCATTCACTCTCTCGAGCTGAATGTGTGGAAAAAGGTTTAGGATTCACTCTTTCGAGCTGAACCCATGACAACCCAATACCCACAGACATCAATTCAATAATTTCAATTTTAAAACCTCTCTCTCGAACGAGCCAAAAACACGAAGGGAGAATTGCATTCGCAATTACAATCCTTTAAATTAAACCACAATTATTGAATCAAATCACTTCTAAACAGCATTTAAACTAACAATTAGCAATACCCATGAACTAAATCAACCCATAATCACATAATCACACCTCAAGAATTGAGGTTTTAGATAGACATCATAAAAAGATAAAAATTGTTACCAAATTGTGTTTCCATCAACTGGGTAAGATTAATTTTGTCTTTACAAAGGTCCAAATTGAAGAATCTCAAAGACCCACTTCCAAATTCTCAAACATGAAAAAGTTCAATTCTTCAAAGTTAAGGAAAACTAGTCTCAATACTCAGAGTTCAAAACTGATTAAAAAATTGATAAAACTTATGATAAAAAAAACTCTCCTAAGATTAATGTTTGAAAATTTATTTATAGTCGCTTAAAATATGCTGCAAAGGGCCATTCGGCATAGTAAGTCGGGCTTGCCGATCAACTCGCCAATCCACCCTTTGGTCAGTTCCATCGCCTTTTTGCTTTGGCCTTCAGAATCCTCAAGTTTTGTAACTTCGGGTGATTCAACAGTGCATCGCGGAAGCACTTGGCGACACGTTGACTACTCCTTTCTCTCGTCAAATTGATTTTCTCCTTCAGGGTTTGGCACATTGGAATTTAGGCGGTCAAAAGGCCATTCGGCGATTTGTCCAATGGACTTGGCGATCACCAGGCCTTCTTTTCTTCATTCTTTCAGCTACTTTGTTCCTTTTTGCACATTAGTGTCCATGCTTCGTTCTTCAATCCATATACTTGGAAATCAAGGATTTTACATCAGTTATTGGCACAAAATAAGCATTTGGGGACACGAAATCTATCCAAATAAAGCCATAAATGAGTCCAAATCTAGGACACATCAACGATCCAATTTTAGATCTTTGTGGCTTGTTAATTTCGTAAGGGGATTAATTGCTTGGGGGATTTGTGTGCTTTCGCATTCGTATTTTCTTCCCTATCATCTATTTTCATCTGCTTTTGAGGTTGGTGTTTCGAACTATGCTTAAATTTTTAGTAGTTTGTGAAGCATGCTTATTTATTGTTCAATCTATTACATGATTTTGTGGAGTTAGATGTTTTTTAAGTGAGGGCTATTGTCGTATTGTGTTTATGTTTGTGTTTTAGCCTATATTTGTTGAATTCTGTGTTTGAACAAATTAAAATCGTGGGTGTGTGTTGTTTGTATGTTGGGTCAGGTATGGGTGAAGTTTGTGTAGCCCGAATTGTACCGATCGACTTAGTTTGCCCAATGATAGAGCGGGTGATGTCATTATTAAGGGAAAAAGACGTCGTTTGGTCAATTTTAGCCAAATCGGGGGAAGTCTAAGTACCCCAAAGTCATTTTTAGTATAAATCTGGGCTTAATTGCATAGAATAGAAAGTTAATTGCATTATCGTGTTGTGGGTTGAAAGTTGAAGTTCGGGGTCAAAATCTTGCATGAGGGACTAGTCGACGAGCTTAGTCGAGCTCGCCGAATGACTCGGCGATTCGCCAAGTGACTCCTGAATCACCTTTTTATTCTTTATTTTTGATGATTTTATTTTGTAACATTCTATGATATGCCTGAGCTCGCCGAGTTCACTCGGCAACATGCTATGTAAGATCACCCTTTCTTAGCCCAAATTTTAGAAAATATTATGTAACTTTCGACGAGCTACTTTTAGTTCGCCGAATGGTGTCGGTGAATCGCCGAAATTCCTTGTACCTCACTGAATTGCACTGATAGCTGAGTAATTTTATTCTGGAACTTTCGGTGAGCCCGATTTGGTTCTCCGAACTACTCGGTGAGTTTTCTTGCAAATTTTTAAACTTTGATATTTTTTAGAACTATTTCTAACGTATTGGTTTATTCTATGTTGTTTTGCAGGTATGGCCAGACCTAAGGTGCCAAGAAGAAATCAACCACCTCGAAACCAAGCACGGGAAATAGTAATAAACGAAGGTGTTGCACCCGCACGAGCTATACAGGGAAAACTTCCTCCAACAGTGGGGAAGTGAACAGGCAAAGGCAAGGGGCCTGCTGAGCCAATTCCAACGGAGGTTAGCTCCGATAGTATACCCATCTACGACACCCACCTCACCACCTCGAAGTCTGATGATGAGGGCAACTCGGGGTCTAGATCACGAGTCTTAGTATCCGAGCCAGAGGATGACCAGACCTTGCAATGGAAGAGAACTAAGTTGCGCTCAAAGGCGCTTCATGATCCGGCCATGATAGTAGTGACTCCTACACCTCCTGCACCTCCAACTCAGATGGTTGAGTAGGTACCTCTGGTGCCCCCGATATCAGCATCTCCACCTCGATCATTGAACAAATTAAAGGCTGTCAGAATGAGAACTAACTTAGAGGAGAAGAGGATGTCTACAAATGGAGTGGTGGACAGGTACTCTAAAATGTGGAACACCATCAAGTTCCACAAGTTTGATATCTTTACACAGCCTAGAGGTGCATACATACCTTTTTGGGTTCGAGAGTTCTATGTTAAGTATAGAAAGTTGGTGCCAAAGGGGAAGAAGAAGTCCAGCTCATTCGCATTGATTAACCATGTGGTGGCGCGCGGTAGAAAGGTGAAGTGCAGTAGCACCGACATCAATGAGGTGCTAGGGTGCACTACGAATGTCATCCATGTGTTGGTAGATCAGATACATAAAAGGACCTTGGATGATTCAAAGTGGTGGTTGGATCCTCTTATCTCCGACATCACACTGCCATGGATCGAATTGGGAGTTCAGATAGAGAAGAAGGATTTGAATGTGGCTGCCCGGTATAGGTTCAGATTTATTAGCAGCACCTTGATGCCTTCACAGAACGAGTCTATACTTCAACATTCGAAAGTTGCTTTATTGGGATTCATTATTGACCGGGATAGACTAAATCTCGGGTTGATTTTTTAGCAGGAGATGGTCATGAGGACCAAGCACAGTCAGACCTCACTCTTATTCTCGGTGTTGATCACGGAGCTGTGTCGGCGTGCCCGAGTGCCATTGGTAGAGAAGACGGATGTGGAAGTGACTCCCACTTCCTCTACAGACATCCGGAGGATCGAGACCGAGTACACTAGAGACGAGGCCGAGAGGAGAAGAGCTGCACCAGTGGAGATTTCCCCGGTAGTTGACGTGGAGATGTTGCAAACAAACACAACCCCTCTTACTCAGGCCAGTGAGCCTTCAAGTACCCCTGGCACTTCTACTTCTGTCCCTTCTAGTTTTGTTGTTGCGACTACTTCTACTAGTGTTGTTGTTTCCCGACCCCCATTGACCCAGGCTATGTTGTTCAAGATGAGACATCTGGCCCATTCAATAGATGTGTGTGCCTCCTGGTAGAGGCTGTTATTCTTGGGATGATTGAGAAAAGTCATTGTTACCACCATAGCTTCTATCCTGGCTGAGTTGAGAGAGCACCAGGAGGTGATCGATGTGTATGGCTTAGCATTAGATGCCCTCATGGTGAGAGTAGAGACATGTGAGTAGGGTAGGATCCAATTTGATGATGTGACGACCTTGAGAGTTGATATTACTGGCTTGAGACGTGATATGGATGAGCTTAAATCCACTAATATGTCTATGTTCTTTGGCACGGTGGACCTTCCCAAAGTCCCAAGTACAGAGTCTCCAGCCATTTCTGAGATCCCTTCGGCTACTACGACCGGAGATGTTGTTGTGGCTGATGAGGATGCCGAGTCTGATGCTCCCGAGACTGATGAAGAGGATCTTGGTACACGAGATGTAGTAGTGTATAATGACCTAGAGGACTTAGAGGGTGCGATTGTTCTTAGAGGGTGCAATTGTTCAGACAACTATGGAGGCCTCTCTTCGGGATACATCTATAGTGGGCACTAGAGGAGTGAAAGATGGAACTGAGTGAGGCACTGATGCCCAGATTGAGAGAGTCACAGATGTACAAAGTTCACCTCAGACTTAGCCTGACATGGGGATCTTGACTCTCTTTCATCTTTATTTTTAGACATTTTTATTTTTTTTTACATTCAGGACAATTGTTAGTTTTGTTTGGTAGGGTGAGGTATCTTCATACCTACCTCTTTTGGGTTGTTTTTGTGATTGTTTGATATTTGATAGTCAGTTATGATTACGATTACTTTTTGTGATTATGGCTTTTTGGTTTTTAATGTGAATGTTGGTTTTTTATCCAAATTTAAAATTTCACCTCTTAATATTTGTGGATGTGGTTGTTCTCTTGCATATTTGAGTATCGGTTGTGATTAATACTGATAACTTGAATAGTATTCTTAATTGAACGATATGTTTGTGCAATTCCAATGAGGAAAAATTTGGGTTGCATAAGTCATGTGTGAACTCTTAGCATCTCATTGTGACTAGACAGTTGTTGAAATGAATCATGTGATGATCATTGCACGCGAGCTAAAATTGTAGAATCTTGATTGATGATTGTGTTGAATGCCAGCGTGATGAGATTGCTTTGAAATATGTGCTTGGTAATTCCTAGAACTTGTCCCGTTGGTCTAGGTGAATGACAGAGATAATCCTAGGCATAATTTGTGGGGAGTGAACCAAATTGCTTTTATACCTCTTTGTGACTACTTTGTGAGAGTGTGAACCTAGCTTGGCACCATTTAAGCCTAACCTTTTCTTTGGATGAAATATGAACACCTTTGACCTCTTTGTCCCATCACCTATAACCTTCATGAAGCATGGGTCCATTTGAATAGCCAACTTATGCCAAAAGCCTAAGTTGGGGGTGTGGTGAAAAAGAAGGAAAGTTAAAAATTTTGTGAAAAGGTCGCCCTTGATGGATTGTGTTGAAAAAGATGGAACCCCTCCGTATAAAAAAAGAGAAGAAAAGCAAAAGAAGAAAGAGATTGAAAAAGAAAGAGAATGTTGCAATAATGTTTTAGCAATGGATAAAAGAAATGGGGTATCAAATGAATCATGCTTAAAAGAACATAAGGTGGATTGTGAAAATCAAAAAGAGTGAAACAAAAGGAGAAAAAGTGAAATGCAGGCCATGCTTCATGAAAGTAGGAGTCACTAAGCCAAAATGATCATACATCTACCCTCAGCCCCGTTATAAGCCTTGAAAGACCTTTGTGATCTTGATTGAGCTTAATCTCATATTGATTGGAAAATACGGGCAAGCCTATGGGTGGAATCATGCATGTGTTTATCTTTGAGAGTGTGAGAGTTGCTTTTGATTCCTTAATTCTGAAATTTTGATGAACTTTGTGTGAGCATGGAATCATTATTGGTGTGAGGGCATTCGAATACTTTTGTTAAGCTTGAATTTGCATTTGAAGCAAGCATTGTGAGCTTGAGTTCTATTTGATAATGGCTAGTCAAAGTTTGAAACTTGTAGTGCATAAATTGAACATTGCATGGGTAGATTGAACCTCTTGTGCATTCATGTTGAGTCTCGAGTATCACTTTTTGTAGACATCTCTATTGAACTGATTGATCTTGTGTTTTACTTGAGCACAAGCAAAAGTTTAAGTTGGGGTGTTGATGAGTCGGGGATTTCGATTCATTTAGGGCTAAATATCTAGAGTTTTAATGTCCTCAATGCTTATTTTATGCTCTAAACTGATGTTTAAATGCTAATTTGCAGCAATGAAGGCAAGAGAGAAAGGCAAGGACATTACCTGGCAAAAAGGAGTGAAGAGGCTGAAAAAGCTGAAGAAAAGAAAGATTGATGATTGCCAAAGCCACTCGATGACTCGCCGAGTGGCCGTTCAGCTCGCCAAAATTTTCAGTAGACCATCCCTTGGACAAAGACAGCTCGGCAATGGAAAGGGTGAATCAGTGAACCACTGACTGGATCGGCGAAGGAAGTTTTGATCGCCTAAAGTCACAGAATGAGAGTGTAGAAAAGCCAAGCCAAGAAGGTGATGGAAAGGAGCACTCGACGAGTCGCCGACTTGGTCTGCGAAGCTCGACTTACTTCGCCAAGTAGTTCTGAAACTAAAAATCTAGAAGAGTATAAATGCGATTTTAAAAGGAGAGTTCGAAATTTCTGAAGTTTTGAGCGAGAGTTTTTGAAAGTTCATGCATTGGGTTTTTTATCTCTAACATTGTTCTTTAAGTTTTTGCAAAGAGATTTAGGGTTTAATTGTTTTTGAATTTAATTCAAGCACTTGCAAGACTTGTAGATTGTTATCCAAGCTAGTGGAAAACTTAGTTGGTAACTATTTCTTGCTCTTTACTATTTGTAGCTAAAAACCCATTCTTGGAGGTGTGATTATGTGATTAAATGCTTATATTAGCTTATGGGTGTTAGTATTTACTTATTTAATTGTTGATTTGAAATGGGTTCAATTAGTAGTTGAGTTTTAATTGATGAATTGTAGTTGCAAATGCAATTCTAGCATAGTATTCTATGCTTGCTGGAGAAAGAGGTTTTAGAGTTAAAACTATTAATTGATGCTTGTAGTGATTGGGTTATTGTGGACTTGGCTTGAGAAAGTGGGTCCAAATTCAATCCTACCAATCTAGCTTGAAAGAGTAGATTAATTAAGGTATTGGGATATTTATCTTGGTTATGCTTGTCGAGGTTCGAGAGAACTTGATTGATTCATGATAGTTGATTGAGAAATGGTTATTGTACCGAAAGCCTAGCCTACATACTAAGATTTAACGACTTTTAGTAAATAATAATCACTCATATAGCGGAATTGGTGTTCAATCGATCACATCCCCAATGATCTCTCTCTACTTGATTACCCCGTGTATTCGTAGTTTTTAACTGTTCACTCTAATCCCCCCCAATTGACATTAATTTTCAAACCCCTGTCATTTACTTTAATTGCTTCAAAAATTTCTGCTTCTACAATCGATTATAACACTCCTTTTACTTCGTAATTGAATTTTTTACTTTATCACTCCTTGTGGGATCAACCCCAACTCTTCGTTGGATTTATACTTGATTGTGACCGCCTACACTTAGAATCGGATGAAGTGTAGTTGAGCGTTATCAATCATTCATGATAGACATGAATCTTATCTTCCCTATTTGATATCAAAAAACAGTCTGGTTTTGTCGAAGAAAGAAATATTATTAAAATGTGCTACTAATGCAGAAAATTATTACTAATATTAGAAAGATGGGTAAACATGTTAATGTGGTCATTACGCTTGATATGGCTAAAACTTATGATAGAGTTTCTTGGTTTTTTCTAATAAAGGTTCTAAGAAAGACGGGCTTCTCAAATGTATTTATTCACATGATATGGAGTCTGGTCTCTAATAATTGGTACTTAGTGTTGATTAATGGCAGTGACATGGTTTCTTTCACTCTACTAGAGGCGCAAAGCAAGGGAATCCATTGTCTCATACTTTTTTTTATTCTAGCAACTGAGGTTCTATCTAGATCTTTGAATGCATTATTTGATGATAACCAATTTGTAGGGTATGGTTTACTAAAGTGGATTGCACAAATTAATCATCTAGCCTATGCAAATGATACTATATTTTTTTCTTCTACTAACAATTATTCTTTGAATAGTATAATAACTACATTACAGGAATATGAAGCTCAGTCAGGTCAACATATTAATAAAGAGAAAAGTTTTTTCTTACTTCATCAAAGTGCAGCTCCAGAGATAAGAATTTTGGTGGAGGAATGTACAAGTATTTCTAGGAGTCAGTTCCCCTTGAAATATCTAGGATTTCTCATTACTCATGCTAGAAAAAGAAAGAACACTATGTAGACATTATGATAGTGAAGGATAAGCTACATGCCTAAAAAGGTAATATGCTCTTTGTTGGTGGGAAAGAAGTGTTATTATCTCGTGTTCACAAAATATACCTATACATGTTTTATTTGATTTTGTCCCTCCTGAATGTGTGTAAAAAGATATCCACATGATTTTTGCAAAATTCTTTTGGAGTAACAAGCTAACAGGTAAGAGCAAACATTGGGTTGCTTGGGAGAAGATTTGCTCACCAAAAATTGAATGTGGTTTGGATTTTAGATCTATGGCTAATGTGTCTATAGAAATGTATGCTAAACTATGGAGGAAATTTAAGACTCAAAAATCCTTATGGACAAACTTCATGTGGAATAAATATTGGAAGAAGCAAATCCCTATGATTGTTCAACAGAATAGAGGCTCACAGGTGTGGAAATACATGTTGGAAAATAGAGAAGTGTTCGAACATAATATGTGGTGGGAACCAAATAGAGGATATTCTAGTATTTGATTTGATAATTGTATAAATCTTGGTCCTTTATTTTCTTATCATATAGCAGTGCAGGGTTGTCACTCATTGGGTGATACTGATAGCTTTTTAAAAGAAGATGGTTGAGATTTTAATTAATGCAGGACCATTGGAGCATGTCATATTAAATATGAGTCATGTTAGACAAACTTATCATGTGGATAAGCCATGGTGGATTAATACTAGTACATGTAAATTTACTATTAAATCGCCTTGGAGATCCTCAAGTGTAGGGTTGATTCTTCAGAAGATTATATGAAGATTTGGGTGCATAGATTACCTTCCAAAATTTCTCTTTTTGGTTGGAGGATTTGGACGTATAGAGTCATTGTTCCTGTTGTTATGTATTATTGGAATCCTATTGTTGGTGTATTATACCACAAATATAATAAATTACAGTTAGAAAATAAAATGAACAAAAAAGGAATAAAAAGTATTCAGGCTGAGGCGCAAATGTCTCTCTCTTTAAGGAGATTCAAGCCCACTGCGGCATAATCTACACCGATCCAACAGTAATACTCTTGACTTGTACCCTTCAGGATACAACAACCCAACAATGTTGTACAACTCAAGCAACTCTGATTTCGTTGAAGAGTTCAAAGCTCCACAAAAGAACATCATTTTTCAACATATAAATACTCTCTTTTGTATATAGTGAATATAGTTGAAGACTTGGAATATTTTCTTTGTTTCAACTCTCTCTTTCACTACTACCCACTACAATATTTTTCACACTTGAAACATTTCTTACTTCACTTCACAAAGGAAAAAACACCACTATTTTGTCACGACCCAAAGTACACCCTAAACGTGATATGACATATACGACCCCAAGAGACCCTACACAAGTCATTTAGCATACATCATACATGATAACGGAAATCAAAACTTTAAAAGAGAGCATTTTATACATCAAAAGAGTTTGACAAAAGACGAAGTCTAACATAAGTCTCAATAGCTATCCAATACATCATAAGGAAAGTGATTGGGACGCAACCCATACATCACATACAAACTCTGAAATGAAAATGACATAAAGCAATAAAGGCATCTCAGTCCTCGGAACATGAGGACTTTCTACTCCACGACCTCAACGAAACTAATTAGCCACGGGTATAAGAGGTAGGAGAACCGAACCCTACATTAGTGAAACAGCGTAGGCACAAGTATGCATTAGTTCATGGAATGTACCAAGTATGAGGCAATATGCATAAACATAGGCATGATGACATAAATGACTTAAAACGTGTGGGCATGATCGCAATGAAACATTTATGAGCTTTTAGAGAAAATGACATGAAAATCATGAAACATAGTCAAATACATTAACATAAAGGACATAAGAAAAGCTTTGAAGAAAACATAATTATTTTGTGTCATATTAGCTTTAACCTACAATAATATCATGAGAGCTATATCATGGAATCTATTATATCCCCTATATCAAAAGAACGGGAATCTACTTGCCAAGGTAGAATCCATACATATCATCATTTGCTGAAGTAGATCCACTAGCTAGGTCATTAAAGACATCCTACGGGGGCACATAGTTTGGGACTAGATATTTCTACTAGAGACTACCCTATTTGAGCCTCCACCTCGAAGCCCTCTCGGTGTAAAGTCTAAATCTCAACGGAATAGATAAAGGTCAATTATCATTTTAACATTGGAAAGTCAATGATCAATACCAATCCATGCTTTTGAGATCAAAACATAGAATAACTCCTTAAACATAATTCAACATGGATGAAAAAACCTTCCACCAATGTGATTTATTTGTTAGAAATACCTTTCACAATCATGATCATCATAGTAACTGAAAAATCTTTTCACAGTAGCATTGACACTTTTCTTTCAAAGCATCCCCAAAGCTTTTATAATTATTTCATAAAAACATGTATATCTTCAAAATTCATAATCCATGGTTCATGGGTTCATCATAGGATCATGGTTAAAAAGCATAATTTAGGAATGGGTAAATGCAATTTCAACTAAATATCATAGATTAACATTAAATAATACATTAATTAGAAGACTTAATCAACAATAATCACTCATACTTGGATGAAACCCACATTTATTAAACTGAAATCCTAATTTGATCAATTAGAGATTGAATTGGGAAATTGAAATCTTTGGGGACCCCATGGAGGAAAGGACTTCATAGGTGAATACACACACACCTTGATGCTAGAAGCCCAAAAAGAATGGTGGATTGGAGACATGGATGAACCCTAGATCTTCTTCTTCTTCCTTAATCTTGAGAGGGTTTGGGGAGTGAATTTGGTCAAGTATATGGAATTTAGGAGAAT
>JAJOOE010010289.1:0-30590 GCA_036250405.1 Solanum raphanifolium
TATTCTATTTTAATTGATAAAATGAGATTAAGAAGAAAAAAAATATTTCCTACACTTTTATTTGTTAAAGTGATTTTAAAAGAAAGAAAACAAGAATAATGTTCTTTAATAATATTTTAATCAGGAGAATATGTGTTTAAAAAGAAAAAAAACAATATATTTATTCAGAAAAGGGCATTTTTGATCCATTTTTTAACTATAGGGGCATTTTTGGACCAAAGTATTGACTGCAAGGGCATTTTTGAGCCAAAGTATTGACGGTAAGGGCATTTTTGAGCCAAACTATAAACGGAGGGCATATTTGTTCCTTTCACGTAGTATAAGGGCATTTTTGACCCTTTTCCCTAATAATAATAATAATAATACACATGCATTAAAATACACAACTTCAGATGATGACTTTTTTTTACAACACTTCCTTCTTTAATCATTCTAATTCATGCATTAAAATCATTGCTTCACGAATACCATGAATTTTCATATATTAATAATACACTGTTTAATAGAGAACGGGTGAACTCGATAATAAACATTAATAGATAGCGTACAAAATGTATGTCATCTTTTGATTGATCTATATTAGATCACGACTAATTATGATAATAGATGACACTAAATTGACCAAAATGCTGGCAGCAAAAATAACAGTAGCTTGATTACAAAAACAAATTCAATCAAGCTTCTTTAAGATTTGTTGTTGTTCACATATGTAGTTCTCTTATGTCCGGTTCTCTTACAGATTGAACATTTGTTCCTTCTTGTCACGCCCCAAGCCTACACCCTGGGCGGGACTGGCACTCGAAGACCAATGCTGGCCTCAAGCGAACCTTTGGCCTGGCTTACTAACTTAGCGGAAGACTTAAATCATCATATAAACATTTATGAAGAACTAGAATATCATAAAGGAACATTCAATTGGCCATTTAGGCAAACTCAAGTCTTTAAACATATGAAACGAAAAGTAAAGAAAACTGAATTAACTAACTGACTGTCCATCTATGAAGCCTCTAAACAACTGAGACGGATGTCGAGACAGGCCCACGACATCCTAATGAACTAATACTAAACTGAAAACAATGAAAAGGAGTAATCTGGAATGCAAAGAGGCTCACCAACAGACTCTGAACTGTTCACTAGATCAACGATGCGCTGGATGCCGATCATAGTTACATATATCTGCATCATAAGACGATGCAGGCCAACTGGCATCAGTACATTGAATGTACGAGTATGCGAGTTGGAATGCTAAAACAACATAGGCTTGAAAGGGAATCTAAAAGAAACACTTACCTTGGCTCTTCTCAACTCATGAATACTTAACTGAACTCATTTCAATATAAAGCAGTTTAAAACAAGTGCAATATAAAGAAAAGTTGTTTAAAAACATGATGTCAACTCTGTGTATATACAAGGATACAACATAACTCTGAAATATATGTAAAAATACAACAAACTGATGTATATAAAAATTCAATAACTTTTGTGGGAGTTTCTCTAACCGACAACCATCATATAAGAGCTATAGGGATGATACAACGATCTACATCACGCTGCCAGCGCATCCTATACCCTGCCAGAGGTATTAGACCTGAACTACTAAGTGGATCCACTAGTCTATTGTGAAAAGGGTTCATCTAAAAAGTATGACCATTTTCTACCCATGGTGGCTACATGGTTTTATGGAGACGTGAGTTAGCTGAACTCATGCTCGCCCCCAATTCGGTGCTCAATATTACTCCCAAAATATACTAGCTCTTATGTTTTTTTAAAAAACATACTTCTTCTGTGATTTGAGATTAGTGCTCAAAAACTTAGCTCAAAGGCTATCTTGAAAATCAAAGTTTCCCCTCTTTCTTCATTTAGAGAGTGGTTACTCTTTTCTGAAAAATTAGCCCGAAGGCTCTTTGGAAATCGAGGTTTCCTTTATTGTTTAAATGTGAAAACATTTTAAACCCTTTTTGGGAATACATAGTCCCCATATAATTTTGAAGAAATGAACTTCAAACTTACTCTTTAATCCTTACTCAACTTGAACTTTAAGTCTTAAAAGAAAGTTAAAACATTTGGAAAAGACTTTTGGAAAACTCTAAGAACTTCTCTTGACTTGACTCTTAACTTTCCTTGAATTGGATTATGGATTCAAGGTTCATGATCTCATGTTTATGGATGGTTTCATGATGTTTAGATGTACCTTAGAGTGTTGGAATCAACTAGAAAATATAGGTACATTGCTAAGGAACTAATACGAAAGATTGGGGAAGAAATGGGAGGAACTGGCGACCTTGGCGCTCTGAGAGGCACGGGGCGCTAGAGCACAAACTTCAGAGCTGAAGTTGTGGTGCTCTGGCTGGCGCGTCACCCCAGAGCCCAAAGTTCAGAGGAACTTTTGTGGCGCTCTGGGAAGCACGGCGCCCCAAGCCCTTGCCCAGAAAATTCCCAATTTTTCTTACTCATTTTTCATCTCTAAACTTCAATGGTCCTTTCCCTAAGCACTTAGAATCATTTGTACCCTCAATATACATCAGACTCTACTCGAAAAAAACAACTAACAACATGAATTAATCTCAAGAAAACTCCAACAACACAACCCATAAGAATTCAAATGAATTTCATCAACTCAAGGATTTACTTTCAAATCTAATAACTTCGCTGAAATTGAATCATGATTGGTACGTGGGTGAACTAACCCAACGCTATGTGATCTCACATACCTTGTAGGGATCACCCCCGAAGAAATCCACAAGCTAATCTCGACGAATCTTGAACTTCCTTCTCTTTTCTCCAAGCCTTAGCGTGAACTCTAACTTTTCTAAACTAACAACAATCTGGTTTTACCCCAATTAATCTCCTAAAAACGGATTAAAATAATAGGGCAAGGAAAAGACTAAAATACCCCTTTTAAATCCGGATTGGACATTTCCTTATTTGAACAACCCAACTTCCGAAGTGCATTACTTGCTCATACGAGCTCAAAATCACTCAAATTTGGCAGTGTTGGAAAGATCATTCCAAGGGCTTTCCAACCATTTCTGGAATCACACCTAACTAATCCTGATCTAGGAATTATGGCCGTTTGAAGTTGACCAAAAACTCACTTTAACACCTTTACCAAATTTCCAGATTTTTAAATTCTTCCCAAAAATAACTATTTCCAGATTTTAAACTTCCTTCTAGTTCTTTCTAGTTGCGAGATTTTACACTTCTCTTGCACTTGAAATTCTCACCGACACCTTTGACACGTTTTCTTCCACGCTTGGTATCAACAAGAGGCGGAAAAATCTTCACATTATGCAATTCTTCTGGCACACACTATTCCGACCCAAAAGGAACAACATTAATAGAATCTAAGTATGCAAGGAGGTACGATTCAAATTTATACAAAGGCGATGAGTACTCATAAATGTCCATATCATACTTGTTGCCATGTTTCGATCGCAAAGCGTCCATCGCGTGAGCACAAGGTATCTTGATCAAGTCATATTCCCTACAAGAACATGACTTTTCCAGTAGGTCCACATAGGAAGTAACACCTCCACTGAACATGGTAAATTGATTGCCGTCCCCGGTTACGTTCTCCACATATAAGGAGTCTCCCTCGATCATTTTCTTTCTTGCAATTTTTTCGGCATAAGGCACCATTTGATTACCCATTGATTTAAGTATATATGCATGCCTCTCCCTGAACAATTCTCCAAACCTCTTAGCAATCAAATTAAATATTGATGCCACGGGATACTTTCTTTCGTCTATCAACATAGCATTGAGTGACTCGGCGATATTTGTGGTCATCACATCATATCTATTGCCAGGAAAATGTGTCCTGCTCCACTTCTCAAAATCTATATCATACTCAAGGATAACGGCTGCCGCGGGACATTTGTTCTTGAATTCAACAAAATGATTGTCAAACTCTTCCGAAGAATAAGCCTTTGTCGCATTGTAGTAAAGATAAAGGTAATCTCCACAATGATGATTTACGCGAGGATTTTCACCGAGGTGCCTCATACAATATCCGTGGTGAGCATGATTGTAAACGTTCATAATACCGTTGGCGATGCTCTTGTGTCTATCGGAGATAAAACACAAATCTGGTTCATCGACCACAATCTCCTTCAATTTCTCAAAGAAGAATGTCCAAGATGCATCATTCTCTTTGTCCACGACACAAAAAGTAATTGGATAAACATGATTCTCCGTATCTTGTGCAACATCGCTCAATAACACGCCCTCGTATTTACCATGTAAATGAGTGCCATCAACCGCAATTACCTTTCTCATGTGGGCAAATCCCTTAATGCATGAACATATGACTATCCTTTTTTACCACAATAGAATACCTAGAACCAACATTAAGTGTCTCAAACGTGTAGGAAAAAGCTGATAAGCATGAATATCCGTTCTCCATTGTCCCTTGGACCTTCTCCTTGACAACCATACCTCCCTTCCAACATTTCCAATAACTTGGACTACAACGAAAAGAATTAAACATAACCGTTTGAATCTCTTTAACATTTGGACCCTTTCCATCACGATACATATTTACACAAAGTGAAGCAATGACTTTGATTGAGATTTTTCTATGGCTACTGTTGGCATGTTCAACGCCACAACTATGCTCGCCAATGTACTTGTAGATACGAAATTTATCTGAACATTCATATTTCCTCGCTCGTAACATCCATGCATAATTCTGAGATACACATTTCACCTTTAAATATTTAGTACAACTCTTCAAAGTAGCAAAATCAAAAGACTTCTTTGCCGGCGCTTCGGCTAATAACAATTGCAACTCATTCTTGTTACTGAAAGTTTGATTTATGCATAAATTAGTTCCATCGGAGAAGGAATGGTTGGATTGTGATCTCAATTCCTCTTCTCCCTGCATTTCTTTACAACATTCACGTTCAGGATCTTCCGCATCTACTGACTGATTTTCCACATTAATTAGATCATCATGTATATTCATTGAATGATCACCCAAACTTTCATATGAATGATCACCAAGCTCTCCTTTGCATGATCACCCAATCTTTCATTTCTAATAGAATCATTATCGTCGTCAAATGAATTTGTTGGTTCAATTGGAGGCCTCGCATTGACGTGTATCCTCAATGAGGACTAGAGCTATCAATACCAATATCTAACATGTACAAGCTAATGTGCCGATCGTCTTTTATAAATGTGGGATGTATTTTTCCCTTTCCATTCATTTGATAGCTAATCACCAAGTCATTTGGCTCGCAAGTTAACTCACCGGCCTCAATTACGCTTGCAATCATATCGTCATATGAACCATTGCAACGCAACGCAATGGGAACTGTTGTCTTACTAAAAGATTTCCAATTCTAGCTTTTGGAAGTCTCCTCTCATACTCCCATATAATCTTCCACCAGCAACAACAAATTTAGCTACTGCCATTATAAACTACAAATATCGATAATAGATTACAGTATCAGTCTATGAGGTACGAAATTCGTACAAAAACGCGACTAGATTAGATTGGGGTTCAAAATTCAGCTCCTGCAATGGCGAAACAAATTTTTAATGCTTTTAAACTACTAAAATGTATCTATAATGAGTTATCAAGTGATTATTATGGAAGATTTCTCAAATTTCTAAAATGGCGGGAAACTAATTTGAAGCTTGGTTTTGAAAGAAAATGGAGTAAACATGAATATGGAGTGGGATGATGATTTTACCTTGGAAATGGATATTATGGCCGGAAAACTCGCCGGAATCGACAAATCGACAGCAGCAAAAACGAGTTGCTCTTGTTTCCGTTTGGAGACTTTTTTCTTTTTCTAATATAAATTTTAAGAATTGCAAATAAATATATTATTCCAAATTAGTTGGAAAAGAAGGGGGGGACCAAAGTGGAGATATGAAAACTTACTAGGGTCTTGTGTATGTGTTAATTAGGGCATGTGGATGATGTCATTAATAGTGGGTATACTACAAATTATTCAAGACTTGTGACTTAATGACACATTAAGTCTTTAAGGTGGCTATTTTGCCAACTCTCCCTAGATATTGTACGTCAATTATAAACTTTTTCATCTTAATTTATTATCAAATGGAAAACCATGTAAATTGGAACAAAACAAACTAATCTTTTTTCTCAATATTATTAAATGGATACGGCAAATCAACTAAGTTCTTTTTTTACCGGAATTTATTTATGTCTTTTAAATATTTTAAGTTATTACTTCCTCTGTTCCTTTTAGGTGTCATGTAGTGCTTTTTGAGAGTTAATTTAACTAATTTTCAAAGATAAATTTGATTATATTAACACGGAAAGTACTATAAATTACAACTTTTTTCATATCAATATGATGAAAATATTACATCTTAAAATGTTGGTCAAAATTCATATCGTTCGACTCTCAAAAAGGAAACTATAACAACTAAAAAAGAACGGAGGGAGTAATTATTGTAATTTATACTAAGGAAACATTATGTAGTTTTCAAATATAAAAATCTTGTTTCAAAAATATTTAAGTTTTTATTTTTGAATTTACTGTCAAAGTTCAAAAGTCTGAATCTCAAAATTTTAACTGTGTCACATAAATTGAGACAAAGAGAATATTAATTACTTGAGAGTTGAGACCTTAATATAAACTTTCACCCATTGTCATTACTTGCTTTCGCAGCGGTTCTATTCTATAGTTGAGTATGAAAAAAGAAAAAAACAATATTATAGGTTCGATCAGGTTGTGGTCTCTACTGTTTCTTTTCTTCTTCTTTTAACATGGAATATCATTTTTATAAATGATCATAGCTTTGAATTATAAGTAGGAGCCTTAGAATCACGGGATGTGGTTGTTGCATTATATAACCTAATTACGTTAATTAGTCATGATGTGAAGTATATATATTAGTTTAGTTGTCATATCAACACAAACGATATCTACACCCTTAGGGGTCGTTTGGTAGCGGTATAAAACAAGTCTTAGCTTATTCTTTTTTCTTTTTTTTTTGGTTTTCCATCCGGTATCTTGGAGCTCCGACTAAATCCGGATCGCGCTCTGCAGGGTCCATTCGGAGGTGGCGCTCCCAACATGATTTTCTCCATACCCAGGGCTCGAACCCGTCTTAGCTTATTCATGTATTAGAGTATGTATAACTTAAATGATGTTTGATAGATGGATAAGAATTATTCATGAATATAATTAATACAACGTTTGATAGATGGATAAGAAAAAAGTTACTCATGTATATAATTGATACAACATTTGGTAGGTGGATAAGAAAAAAATTATTCATTTATAAAATTAATCACATTTGATTGACAATTTTGAAATTCTTAGGAGGTTAATATAAACTCTTACCCATTGTCATTATTTGCTTTCATAACGGTTCCCTTCTATAGTTGAGGATTAAAAAAGAAAAAAAAATTGTAGGTTCGATCGGGTTGTGGTCTCTACTGTTTTTTCTTGTTCTTTCAAACATGGAATATCATTTTTATAATCATATAGACATCGAAATTTTGTAGGACTCTACCATACGAGTTCTATTTCAGTTAGGGTTCTTGGAAGCTACTTTTTACCTTAAATCCTAGGTTATGCCCAAGAGGTATTATATTCCCTTGAAAAGACATCTCGAATATTTTGCAAATTCATCAAATATTCACAAAAATCAATGGAGAACAAATAAATCTCAAGTAAGTTCAAATCGTCCTAGTTCGAGAAATACATCATTAATGATTCTCAAATCACGGAAAAATCTTAAGAGAGAAGAATCAAGCTAATAAACAAATTTGTACCTATAATGTTTATCAATAAAATTATGTTTATTCGTATTTTATTTATAATTGCACTCTAGATTTGTTGCAAACAGTTCAAAACTTTGAAATATAAGCAGGAGCCTCATTTAGAATCACGGGATGTGGTTGTTGCATTAATTAACCTAATTACGTTAATTACTCCCGCAGGTCATGATGTGAAGTATATTAGTTTAGTTGTCATATCAAAACAAACGATATCTACATCCAGAGGCTAAGCCAGAATTAGGAGTTTAGAGTTCTAAATTATAAAACAAAAGAGAAAGGTGTTAGAACCCACAACAAATGTGTGAAAAGCATTTTCACCGCTCTTCCTTACCACTGGACTGTCAATCAATTTTGTTAGGGGGTTCACAAGTTAATAGACATATATATTTATTTAATTTTTTAATACAAAAACAAACTTTACGGGAAAGCTAGGAGATTCGTCCAAACCCACGAACCCCCACCTAGCTCCGCCTCTGTCTACATCCTAATTGTTTTCTTTTATTATTGTTTTTTGCTCGAGGGTTTGAACTTTGAACTTTTAGATATTCTAAAGTCATAGAATATTTGTGCGTGTGAAACCTTTTTTCTCGCTGAGACTAACGATGGAGGTTAATTTTTGTTAGTTAGTGGAAAATTAGGAAAAGGGCATTGCTTAAAATATATCATGCAGATTCCAGTTAAGTCACGGGCATAACTATAGTAGAAGGTTCCATTTGCTAGTTAGCAATATTAGAGCTGTAAACAATAAAAATGATTTCCATCAGTGAGAAACTTTTTTATTTCAACAGCACGCAGCATAAGAAAGTGTTTTACAACTTTTGTATGTTCGGTAGGTCAAATATTTTGAAAAACATAAATAATTTTTTTTTATAATAATGAGGAAAAGAATCATTCTAATGAAATTAGGAAAAACAAGTTACACTAATAATGGTACAGTTAAATTTGTATGAGGTCAAGAATTTGTACCTTAGTTTAACTCATTAGATTTTGATTATATATTAGCAGTTAAAATATTACAGTATTAATAAGTAAAATACGATGTAAAAGTGATCAATAAAGTAAAATAGAAAGTGAGTCATATGAAACTTAATGCAGATGAGCACTGAATCCGGTGTTGCTAGCTTTATCTCCGAGAACGATTCAATGAAATAAGAGTAAATGTTAAAAAACAAAAACTTTGTGAATAATAAAAACTTAAGGCCCAAGAATATAAAAGTGTTGCTATTGTATTTTCCCATGGAGGCTGTCCATGGGAAAATATTGTTAGTACATGGCGCCAGCCAATGTTCCTCTGTCGTATTTATCCATTTTGTGGCTACATCGTGTGGAACTTCATTTGTGGCGACGACAGAGGAATATTGTGGAACTTCATTTGGGCATATTGGTATACTTTTTGTGGCTAGTTTAGTCGCTACAATATCTATTTTGTGGCGATTTCATATATTGCCACAAATCACATTCCGCTTCGAAAGTAGTTGTAAGTACTTCAAGGTCGCCACTAAAACATGTAGTTGTTAAAGGAGCAGAATACACAAGAGAAATGTTTTGTGTCTTTCATTGATACAATGTGTTGTTTAAATACAAAAGAATTGTGTGGTAAAAGATCCCACAATATCAGTAAAAGTAATGAATCCTATCAAGTAATTAAAGGTAAATAATTAGAGAATATACAATAATGAAATCAGAATATATGATACTGATATGGAAAATATATCATCTTCATTTAGCTTCTTTATGCCCTCGCAAGTTAGCGGGTGGTGGAACGACCCCTAACTTGGAGACAACCCATTGAGTTTGGGCTTTGGATAAAGATTTCGTAAGTATGTCAGCTAGCTGATCAGTTGAGTGAACATGTACTATCCGGAGTTGTTGACGTTGGACTTGGTCCTTGACAAAATGGAAATCAATGGCTATGTGCTTCATTCTACTGTGGAAAACTGGATTTTGGCACAAGTAGGTGGTGACAATGTTGTCGCAGTAGATAGTTGGTACATAATCAAGAGAGATACGAAACTCTTTGAGAAGTTTGGTAAGCCAATTTGTTTCTGCAACAACATGAGCAACAGCACGATACTCGGCCTCAGTTGAAGATCGGGCAACTGTTCTTTGTTTCTTTGATGACCAATTGATTGGTGTTAAGCCAAGATAGATAACATAAGCAGAAGTAGAGGTACGACCATCGTGGTCCCCTGCCCAATCTGCATCGGTATAAACATGAAGGGCAGCATTAGATCCATGGTGAAAAATAAGCCCATGATGGATAGTTGATTTGAGATACCGAAGGAGGCGCTTCACTGCTTGCCAGTGTGTGTGAGATGGATGATGCATAAATTGGGAGAGCTTATTAACAACAAAGCTTATGTTTGGTCTAGTAAATGCAAGATACTGGAGCTTGCTAATTGCACTTCGCTATTGTTTTGCATCTATAGGAGGGGAGCCATCATTCAACTCTAAGTGAAATCGTGGTGGATAATGGTGTAGAAACACCTGGCAGTCCTGCATAGAGAACTCTTACAAGATGTCCATTATGTACTTGGTTTGAGAAATAAATAATCTAGTTGATTGTGGAAGGACTTCAATGCCTAGGAAAAAATGTAGTGGTCCAAGGTCTTTGAGTGAAAAACGGTTGGAGAGTGCGCTCTTGATGTTGTTAATAGTTTGCAAGTTATTTCCCGTAATAACAATATCTTCTACATATACAAGCAAGAAAATGACAGTGTTATGAGAGTGTAAGGTAAATAAAGAGTGATCAAAATGAGTTTTGTGAAATCCAGCAGAAATGAGAAAATTTGTAAGCACAGGGTGCTTGTTTGAGACCATATATGGCTTTGTTTAGTTTGCATACATAGTTTGGGTAATCAGGATTCTCAAAACCTTTCGGTTGTTTCATAAAGACTTCCTCGGTCAATGTACCTTGTAGTAAAACATTGTTTATGTCTAGTTGATAGAGTGGCCACTTGTTTTGTGTGGCAATGTCAAGTACTGTTCGAATGGTTGTTGGTTTGACAACCGAACTGAAAGTGTCAACATAATCGACTCCAGGCCGTTGAGTGAAACCTTTGGCAACAAGGTGAGCCTTGTACCGTTCAATTGATCCATCAGGTTTGCGCTTAATGTGGAAGATCTATTTATTCTCCACAATATTTTGGTGATCAGATGGAGGAATAAGGTTCCATGTTTAGTTGCTCATGAGAGAGTCAAATTCACTTTGCATAGCTTGTCTCCATTGTGGATCCTTACAAGCTTGTTTAACTGTGACGGGTGTTATTTGGGATGTAAGGGTGGCCATGGATGCATACTTTGGATTAGGCTTAGTGATTTGATATTGGGAGCGGGTAACATGGCGTCGTGGTGGTAAAGACTGGTTGGTCTGAGAAGGGAGGTTAAGTTGTGGTGAGTGTTGCTGCTGGGGAAGGGAATTAGAAGAGGGAGTTGTGGACAATTCAACAGTAAAAAATGAATTATCTAGAGGGGAGGAAGTTACCTGATTTCGTCGGATTGCTAGAAGTTCTAACGGAGGACACAACTTTTGTTGGTGCAGTAGAGTCATTAGGACGAACAACCAAGTTTGGATCTTCGATTGGAAGTGGACTTCTTAGAGTAATAGGAAAAGATATTGTATGATCTGGACAAGATAGAGCAGAAGAAGATGTATCTGAATCGGATGTGGAATTAAACCATAAAATATTCTAAGGGATTCCCTTGTACTTGGAAAAAATATTTTCATCAGGAAAATTATCTTCCAAAAATTTTACGTCTCTGGAGAAATATATTTTTGAGGATTCAGGATCAAAGCATTGATGACTATGAAAGTGAGTGGAGAATCCTAAATAGACACATGGTGTGGATCTTGGTTCAAGTTTATTTTTAGTATATGGCTTTAGCCAAGGATATATAGCATAAGCAACCAAACGTAAAAAGTGAGAAAATATTGGGAGTTGTACCAAAAAGAGCTTGATATGGAGAAATATTATCTGAGGATGTAGGAAATCTATTAATTAAGTAAACAACAGTTTGACAAGCAAAACTCCAAAATTGGGGTGGTAGTGATGCTTGGTGAAGTAGGGTTCTTGCAGTTTCGATAATGTGCCTATGACGTCTTTCAGCTAAGGCAATTCTTTGTGGGGTATATAGGGGAGAGGATAAGTGTTGAATCCCAAATTCAGCAAGAAATGATTTTAGTCCCATAAATTCTCCTCCCCCATCAGAATATAAGGTGAGAATCTTAGTGTTGAAAAAGTTCTCAATGGGTGGCCGAAATTCAGAGAAGACATTGACTACATTACTTTTTTGTTCAAGTGTATAGAGCCAAATATATTTGGTAAACTGATCGACAAAAATGATGTAATAGCGCTTTTGATCAAGGGATAGAACGGGTGAAGGACCCCAAACATTGGTATAGAGTGTTTCAAATGGTCTTGAGCTTTGCAAAGAGTTACGTGAGAAAGGAGTCATGTGGCTTTTATTGCAATGACATGAATTACAAGATTGAAAATTATCAAAATAAGGCAACTGGTAATTTCTTAAAAGAAGCTTCAAAAGACGGATATTAGGATGTCCTAAATGACGATGCCACAGAGATAAAAGAACTTGAGAAGTATTTGTCGTGTAGGCTGTAAGAGATGAATGTGTCGAAGTCGCAAACATTGGCCATTCATACAAGTCATCTCTATTCCGGCCTTGTAATAGTGGTGCCTCCGTAGTCAGTGCCTTCACAACAAAAGAGAAAGGAAAGAATTCAATAGATGTTTGATTTTGTTGACAAAATTTTGAAACAAATATAAGATTATTTTTGATAGATGGAGTACACAGAATATTATGTAAAGAAAAAGAATGTTTAAGAGAGTTTAATGTAGTGGAACCAGTGTGGGTGATCGAAATACCGTTACCATCACCCATTGAAACTTGTTCAGGACCCATGTATTCATGTGGAGAGGCTATGTTTTGAGAATCAACAGTGATATGATATGAGGCACTGGAATCCAAAATCCATGGAGCAGTATTGGGAAAAGACCGAGCAGCAAACATAGCCTTATCGTCAAAATGGTTATGCGACTTGGAACGACAAACATTTGCAGTGTGACCAAAATTTTCACATAACTGACATTGGATTTGCATTTTGGCCTGCAAAGGAATAGAGGGACTCCATGACTGGGAAAAGTTTCCATTACTTTGAGTGTGGGGGGTAAGCCATTGTTGCGTTCTAGAAGGAGTAGTTTGCAAACTCCATTGAGGCTGACCAGACCAGCGGCGAGTTTGCCTGTTGCTATTGTTAATGTGATTATTTGTTCTCTGTGCAACTTGAGCAGTGATTGGAGTTGGTGGTTGCTTCTTATCAGTTTGCTTTAGATAAAGCTCATGATCCGTGAGCTTGTGAGCCAATTCTTCATATGAAATAGGAGAGTCTCTTGAACGAATAACAATACTTAAAGCCTCATATCCAGGTCCAAGGCCACTCAGAATTTTTACAACCAACTCTTCATTAGAAATGTGAGCACCGGTAGCAGCTAATTCATCAGTGATAGTTCTTATCTCCATGAGATAATCAGTGACATATTTTTTATCTCACTGAACTTTCGCCAATGCATCTACAAGACTGTAGATCCGGGTTTGAGATTTATTTGCATACGTAGTATGCAAATAATCCCATGCTTCTTTTGAAGTTTCAGCAGAGGCAACTGATAGTGCAATGGTGGAGTCAACAGATGCCATTAAGGCGTTGCAGATGAGATTATCTTGCTGAGACGACCATATTTTGAAATCTGGACTGACGACATCTTGTGTGTCTTGCTTAATGGTGCGTGGCGGCGGTGTTATGGATCCATCGAGATAGCTCATTAAGTCAAGCCCATTCATGACTTTTTGAATTTGAGCTTTCCATGTTGCAAAGTTTGCATCACCAGTAAGTTTGATTGAAAGTTGTGCAGTTGGGTTGATGTTAATGATTTGGGTTTTGGTTGAAGCAACATTCACAATTGTGGATGAAGTGTTGATTGGGTCATCGATGTTCAGATTGATGTCCGAAGCAGATGAGTTCACCATTGTTTTTAGCTGATTTGGAAAGGAAAGGGGAAAAATGAATAAGATGGGAATATGATTACAAGTTTATACTCGTTTGAGTGTTGATAGCTCTAATACCATAAAGGAGCAGAATACACAAGAGAAATGTTTTGTGTCTTTCATTGATACAATGTGTTGTTAAATACAAAAGAATTATGTGGTAAAATATCCCACAATATCAGTAAAACTAATGAATCCTATCAAGTAATTAAAGGTGAATAATCAGAGAATATACAATAATGAAATGAGAATATATGATACTGATATGGAAAATATTTCATCTTCATTTAGCTTCTTTAGTTGTGACTTACTCACCTCACTTCAATGAAAATTTATAATGTTTGTAGATCCTAAACAGTATCATTTTGTAATGATTGAGTAAGTTCAAACTACATAAGGTACGTACAGAGTTAAGGCACACGTTTTTTACTTTTGACCAAAAAAAGAAAAAGAGTAGTCGAACAAAACCCAAAATATAAATATTCTTATTCTTATATATATTATGAAATAGAAAAGACAGTCCATATAAAATAGTATTAAACCACAAATGTAAAATGATCAATTGGTCACGAATCTTGCTTAATAAGTTGATGTTGCAAATTCACTTAGTTACAACAATATAACTATCATAAGACAAGGACAGACAAGGAAATTCATGATAATTAATGATAAGAGACATATAAGAAAGAGCAGAATGCTTAGCAAGTGAAGCCACTATTATTCATTCCACAGTTGTTGAGAATGACGCTAAGAGTGAGTGGCACATTCAGATTTAAGCCCAGTATGTTTGCTCTTATGGCTGTGCACAAACAAGCTGCCACCTCTAGATTTGCCAGTCCCTGTATCAAACTGCAGCATGGCAAAGTTGGTGGAGACCCCACTACTACATTCACCAAATTAAGTATATTAGCACACACACCAAGTTTCAAAGCATCTCTTGGACACCTTACTTGTCCACCTCCACCTCCACCTCCACTGCCTGAACCGCCACCTCCACTTCCACCTCCACTGCCCGAACCACCACCTCCACTTCCACCTCCACCTCCACTGCCTGAACCACCACCTCCACTTCCACCTCCACCTCCACTGCCCGAACCTCCACCTCCACTTCCACCTCCACTGCCCGAACCACCACCTCCACTTCCACCTCCACCTCCCCTGCCCGAACCTCCACCTCCACTGCCACCGCTACCAGGAGGATGATAAGGACAGAAGGCACAATCAGTATTAGTTGCAGTGACTATGGCGAAGAAGAGGAGATTGAAGGAGAGGAAAAGGGTAACCAATGAGGCTTTAGTTTTAGAAGCCATGTTATTGTAAGGAAGCTAAAGCACACAAATCGTTGCAAAGATGAATGAACAAATGTAATGGCATGCAGGGTATTTATACTGCTACAAGGAATATAATACTCTTTCTATCCTAAATTACACTATTCACTTTTTTAATCAGTTCTAAAAACTGTTAAATAGTTTAAGTTTGATTGAAAATTTGTTCATGAAATCTTTAATTTTTTAAAAATAAAATTTATACTCCCTCCGTTTCACAAAGAATGACCTCCTTTCCTTTTTAGTCAGTTTCAAAAAAATGACCTCTTTCCTTTTTTGGTAACATTTTACTTTTTGTTTTCCACGTGGCATGTTTAAGACCACAAGATTGAGGGCAATTTTGTACATTTGACATAACTTTGATTTAGGACCACAAGATTCAAAAGTCTTCTTTAATTTCTTAAACTTCGTGCCAAGTCAAACCAGACCAATCTTTTTGAAACGGAGGGAGTATATTGTAAACTATGTAAAAATTACTATAAGTCAGAATAATTCAAAAATTAAAAATATTTAAAAAGATATATGAAAATTTATGAAAAAAAAGTTAAATTAATTTCTAATTAGAGTAAGATGACATTCTTGTTGATACCGACTAAAAAGGAAATAGTGACGTATAAAATGAGATGGAGGGTGTAACAATTTGAACTTTGAAAGGTTTATTTTACTCTTAATGAAATAATTTATAATTATACAAATATTTAGAAAGAATATACAACTTTGTAGGTGAACAATAAAAGTTGCCCTTGAAAAAAATATCATGGAAGGGAATTATTAGATCAACACTTTTTATGGATTACAGCTTCATAGCTATAGTGATGCCCGTGACATGGAATCTGTTAGGCTATGGTACCTCCTTTTCTACTTTTCACTACATCACAAATTATCCTCCATATTAGGACAACTTCCATGTCTACCTATTTAATGGTAACCCACATTCCTCCTTAGTACATATTTTAACCATAGGTGAATGACTTTAGATAATGGAAGAAAAAGGTCAAAAAAATGCACTTAGACTATTGTAAAATGTCTAAACATATCTTTGGATTCGTCCACCTATTTTACTAAGAATATCTATCTAGTTATACTTTTTGCTCTTATATGTCCTTAGACTGAATTTTAAAAAACAAAATATATATATATATATATATATACGATATTTTATTATTGATCCAATTAAATTATTTTGACTTACCAATCAAACACTAATCTGCTCGAAAAATATAAAATGTCTACCAAAAATGGTCAAAAATCGATTATTTAAATTATTATTTTTATCGAATTGATCTCTTGAAGGCATTTTTTCTAATGCCAAAAAAATTGCGAAAAATCTCTGCCTATCGGTTTTTCTTTATTAAAAATTTGCTAAACACCAACCTGTAAAGATCATTTATAAATCCATTGAATAGTGGATTGTCCATTTGGTTTATTCATGAACTACCAAATTCATGTATATATATTCCCTAGGATATATGAACCCCTTTTTGAATAACAATATGGATAACAATGTATCTTCTAGTTTGGGCATTGAACTTGGTGACCTTTGGAGTGAAATCTCAACCTATAAATTGAGATATAATTCACCATTATAAAAACACACTTGAATAGAAGAAAAGTCCTCTTCTTTATCTCCATATCTTGTCTTCTTCTTTTTGTATTATATTATTCTGAGCTTATATTTTATAACACGTTATCAGCACGAATGTTCTGCCATGGGGAATTAATCTTAAGGTGGTTATTATATGCCACGAGAGAAGGGCATATGGTAAGAATGAGGTTGGTGGCACAAGGCCATGTCACAGAACCTTCCAAATACGTCTTAAGTTTGTGCCTTTTATTATTTGTCATAACTTATTCATATGGCGCGGGATAGTAGCATATATTGCTTTATTTATTATAAAAAGAAATGATTTTATGCAATTATAAATTAGTATATATTGCTTTAAGTTGAATATATTATATTAAAACATATAGTTTACAAATTATATTTTGCATAAATCTTGTTCATATATGTACATTTTAAGGACTTGGGGTGAGTCTTACAGCACTTTGGACTATGGTGTTAATTAATGATTGAGGGTAACACGATGAATTTAAGTTTCATCGCATCAAGAGGGTAAGACATCAATTTGAGCTTTGATGCACCATAATGATAAGGTATTGGGTTCGAGTCTCATAGAATTATGGCCTAACGTGCCTTGTATGTATAAGACATTGAGTTTGAGTCTCAATGCACCATAGTGATGATAAAATGATGACTAAGGCAAAAATAATATATTTCTAATGAAAAGTCTTGAAATCCATCTCATTGAATTTGCTTCATTCCTTGAAAAGAATGTGATAGCAATGTATGATAACTTTGAAACCCGCCAGTTGATTTGCTCCATTCTATCATATGAATGTGGTAGTAGTGAATAATGAGTCTAAAAGACGTTAAATGAATAAGGACGTGGAGGGACATAATTATAATAATCATCATTGTGGTAATTATAAAAGGAAGAATGATATGAGTTCTTCAAATAAAACTTCAGACTGTGAAAATAATTTTATCATCAAAATGCACTACTAAAAAACTGCCAAAAAGGCACGGAAAATGGCGACGGATTGCATCGCTTTTTTTGCCAAAAGCGACGCAGTCAATCTCGCCGCTTTTCCAAAAGCTGCGGATTGTGTCGCCTATTTTTTTATTTTTTTTTTAAAATAATGCAACGCCGTCCGTCACTTTTTTTTTTTTTTTTTAATTTACAAAAAGCTCATCGGTTTTCTTAATTTTTAATTTTTTTAGAATCTTGAAAAGCGACAGACTAAGAGATGTTGTCCATCGCTTTTCTTTCAATTTAATTTTTAGAAATCCAGAAAAGAGATGGACTAAAGGATCCTGTTCGTCGCTTTTTTGGTATTTTTAAAAAAATAAAACCTAGAAAAGCGACGGACAAAACCACCATGTCCGTCGCTTTTTCTGCAATTTTTTTGACTGCCCACTTGCCAAAGCAATTCAATTCAACTCAGCCCCAATCAAACACAAAACATTATAAAGAAGCTACACAAAATATAATACAACAAACTTAAATTAGCATTCAAAAATATCTAAATCACAATTTAAAGTCTTATAAAGTCTTCCAAAATTCGTTTTAAAATTTCAAAAAGTTCATAATAATAAGAGACCTATACTAGGGAGTGCGATCTACAAATTAATCATCCTCCTCCTCACTGTCGTCGTCGATGTCCTCGGCAGGAAAAGATGTAGTAGGTCAACGAGCGAGGTTCAACACTTGTTCTTTGATTTGCTGAACGGTTGCACTCATGCTTTGTTGTTCAGCTACTCTTCTTTGCTCAGAATTTCCTAGTGCCGATGTAAGTTGTGCTATTTGAGTCGACATAGCAGCAATCTGAACACCGTCAAGTAACTCGGCTTGACGTGACGATCCAATACCTTGTAAGCCTGACTGGTGTCGTCTTACATCATTTCGAGAGCCTCGACCATAGACTCTACCCTTGTGTGTCCCCCTTTCCACTTTTTTTGTCCAAATTTGGGTGGACAGTTCAGGTGTCATTTGGACCGAACTATCTAGATTCTCATTCACATACTAATTAAACTCTCTCTGCATATTAAATATAAAAATTGACATCAATATATATACATACCATAAATATATTCACTATTCATAAATATTATTCATATTAAATAACTTACAAAAGTTCGTTCGGCCCTTTCTTCCACCCACACATCCGGATCCGACTAATTTTCTTTCTTCTTCCCATGAGTTCTCTTGAAAACCTCCGGTTCAAAGGGATTGCGCCCCATTTCTTTTTCCTATAAATAAATACTGAAATTTATAACGATATATATGAATCAACTAATTATTTATTTAAAAATTTGAATTAGAACTTACCATCTCTCTTGTAATTGTTCCAACGGTCTTTGCACCTTCGGTGTGCAACGAGCCATCCTTAAGACTGCCTCTATCATTTTTGGCTTGTTCGGAATTGCCTTGAATTTATCTGTGTTCCAATACTGGCGCAATTCATCAAAAACATGAGGCAACATCCAACCCGGACGTTGATCAGTATCCCAGACTTTCTTTAACCAACTAAACAGTCTCGTGGATGCCCTCCTCTCAAATGTGGTCGCAATGACCATATTGTACCTCGGCTCCCAAGTACACACAGTCTGGAAAAAAATTGAATAGCGTTAGATCGATAGTAAAAAAAAAAGTAAAGTATACTAAAATTATTAAACTTAACTAAAAAATATATACCTTAAATTCATTTTTCTTGAATTTAAGTATTATGGTGATGTGGGAGAAACCAAAGGTGAATGAAATGGAAACTAAACACTGATGGGAGCTTCAATTCGAAAGAAGGAAAAACAGGAGCGAGGGGTATAGTTAGAAAAACAAATGGACACATGGTGATGACATTTGCAACCCCAGTGCATTTCCATACTAATAACTACTCAGAAGTGAAAACAGCCTTACATGGAGTCCAGTGGTGCATATCCAGAAATCCACATAAGTTCATCCTCGAATTAGACTCTCTTCTGGTGGTGAACATGATTTTGGGCAAGTGCAAGATCCCATGGAAGGTGCAAAGAGATATTGCTATAATACAACAGATGATACAACAGAACAACATTCAAATGTAACACTATTTTAGAGAGGGAAATGAAGTTGTGGACTTCTTATCCAAGCATACACACAATCTTAACTTAGAATGGCATTTCGAACCACCTTAATTCTTTCTTGATACCTTAGGCTAAACTTCCATTATGATAGTTTGTAGCCTCTTTTGCATTAGCTTGGTGTATGTTGTATACTCACCAAGTAGAAGGAATTCTCATGGAGGTTTTTGGCACTATGTCCCCCTCCAATTCTGTAACTAATTCGTGGTTAATTTACAAGGTAGAGGATAATGCCCCTTTTTTGGAAAAAAAATTATATACTCTTAATAGCTTTAGTGCATGTTTAGACTAGTTCCTTGGAGGTGTTTTTCAGTCTATTGTAAAGAGGTTTTACTAAAGTTGTGATGTTAATGAGCTTTTTGTAGTAAATCATTTATTTTTCGCATGTTTTAATCCAAATTGAATGGTAAGGATTCTCTTATCTAAGTGTTAGAGTAGATGCTCGTACGACCTGGTGGGTTGGGTTGTGACTTTTTAATTATAATGTTAATAAAGTTTATCGATTATTTTTTTAGGAAAACAAATTGCATAGTATGATAATAATACATTTTAAGAAATTGTAATTTTTTTATTGTTTAAAAGTTAAAATGTTAGAGTTGATGTGCATCTCAAAATTGCTTTTATATAATTGAATTATTCATGTATTTGTAAAATCACCTTAGACAGTTTTGCCATGAGTTTCTTTAATTATATTTAATTCATTTAAATTATGTTATGTATTTTTTTTAATTTTTTTTTATAGTTTTGTATTATTATATTGTTTTCATATATTAGTTATTGAAAAATTAAAGAATCATGAGGTGTACGCCCCATAACTCGGGAATTACGCTTCATCTTGTGCTAAAAGTAAAATGTCTCATCTTATATATACATATACAGTTCCTCAAAACGTGGGGAAGTTAATAAAGAATTGAACACAGTTTCAAACATTTTATTGTTTACTACTCCCTCTGTTTCAAAAAGAATTACCTCCTTTTTTTTAGTCTGTTCAAAAAGAATGATCTCTTTCTTTTTTTTGGTAACATTTTAATTTTAGCTTTCCACGTGGCATGTTTAAGGCCACAAGATTAAATGACAGTTTTGTACATTTGACATAACTTTAATTTAGGACCACAAGATTCAAAAGTCTTCTTTATTTACTTAAACTCTGTACCAAGTCAAACTAGGTCATTCTTTATGAAACGGAGGGAGTATTTAACAGAGGGAAATAAATTGAACAGCGGTTCAAACATTTTATTGTTTACTATTTAACAGAGGGAAATAATCCTAAGCAGGTAGGTGAACGTTAATATGCCTGCTTGAAATCATTTATTTGCTTATGAGGGAAAAAAAATTTCTTATGGACTTCATTTATATTTTATATATTTTTAAAAAAAAATTGTTTAGGCAAATCAAATTTTGTAGGCCTCTTAAATTAGTAAATTAAAATAAATATTTTATCATAAATATATGTCTCTAAATATTCATCGATAAACTTAATATTGGTGGTAGTTCTCTCTCTTAATATGAATCCATTTTGGATGCAACTCTACGACTAAGGGCCTGTTTGAATAAACTAATAAAAAGTAATGTATAAGTAAAAGTAGATTGTATCCTTTTTTTTTTTTTTTTTTAAAAAAAATTTTTGTCTAAAAGTTGGTGCTTAAAAGTACTTTATAATTTTTCCAAACACCTCCAAAACTAAAAACTATTTAAAAATCAAAAGCACCTAAGATTAGTTAATCCAAACGGAACTTATTCCCATTATAAAGGTGTGGGAGTTCATATACTATCATAGTGCCAAAGCAGGCATTAGGTCAACATGTTTGCTTTGGCACTTAAAGATAGTTTGATATTTTTTTGTGGTTTTTTCGTTTTAGTTTGTTTGTTTTATTATTCTTAGTCTTTTATACATTTAAATATTGTGTAAAAAATATTATAAATTACGATAATTAATAAATTAAAATATTTTGAAAACATAAAAAATAATTGACTCTTAAAATTTTATCGATGTCTGTTACGACCCAGACCGCCGTGATTGACACCCACACTAACCCTCCGGTGGAGAACCATTACTACACCCCGACTAAACATTTTTAAGGAACTAAATCATTTAAAGATACGGAAGCAGGTTTAAATGACGAACTAAAGATGGAGTTCCCATAAACTCCGAAGGTTTAAACAAAACAATTAACAAAATCATCGCGGAAGTTCAACCCCTAGAACTGAAAGGCATTGTACCAAAACTCTACTAATAAACAAGTATAAGAAAATGGGGGTACAACCCCAAAAACTAAACATATGAATAAGTCTAACTATGTAGTCTGAGTCCGAAAAGAATGGACTAAACAAATAGAGGATTCATGGCAACCTAAAAGAACTGGCTCACCTTCAAATCCGGTCTCAATCAATGATCCCCTAGCAGAGGTCTATCAGTAGCCGCCTGAAGATGCCCTGTTGTCACGCCCCAAGCCTACACCCTGGACGTGGCTGGCACTCGAAGACCATTGCTGGCCTCAAGCAAACCCTTAGCCTGGCTTACTAACTTAGCGAAAGACTTAACTCATCACGTAAACATTTATGAAGTAACTAGAATGTTATAAAAGAACATTCAACTAGCCATTAAGGCAAACTCAAGTCTTTAACACATGAAATGAAAAGTAAAGATAACTGAATTACCTAGCTGACTGTTTGTCTATCTATGAAGCGTCTAAGAAACTGAGATGGATGTCGGGACAGGCCCACGACATCCTAATGACCTAATACTAAAACGAAAACAATGAAAAGGAGTCCTCTGTAATTCAAATAGGCTCGCCAACAGACTCTAAACTGCTCACTGGATCAACAATGCGCCGGATGCCGATCCTACTTACCTGTGTTTGCATCATAATAAGATGCAGGCCAACTGGCATCAGTACATTGAATGTACGAGTATGCGAGTTGAAATGCTAAACACAACTCAAGCTTGAAAAGAATCTGAAAAGAACTGAAGAACTTACCTGACTCAACTCAACTCAATATAACTGAACTCATTTCGATATAAAGCAGTTTAAAACAAGTGCAATATAAAGAAAAGTTGTTTAAAACATGATGTCACATCTGTGTGTATGCAAAGATACATAAAAATCTGAAATGTATGTAATAATACAAATAAACTGGTGTATATAGGAATACAAAGTACTGATGTGGGAGTTTCTCTAACCAACAGTCATCACTTAAGAGCTATAGTGATGATAAAACGATCTTCCTCACGCTGCCAGTGCATCCTATACCTTTCCACAGGTATAAGACATGAACTACTAAGTGGATCCACTAGTCTATGCGAAAAGGATTCATCTAACAAGTATGACCCTTTTCTACCCATGATGGCTACATGGTTTATGGGGGTTGTGGGTTCCCTAAACACCCCCCACCCACCCACCCCCACCCCCATATCGATGCTCAATACAACTCCCAAAATATGATACTAGCTCTTTATGTTTAAAAACATACTTCTTCTGTGATTTGAGATTAGTACTCAAAAACTTAGCTTAAAGGTTATCTTGGAAATCAAAGTTTCCCCTCTTGCTTCATTTAGAAAACGATTTCTCTTTTCTGAAAACTAGCCCGAAGGCCCTTTGGAAATCGAGAAACCTTTGGGAATACATAGTCCTCATATACTTTTGAAGAAATGGACTTCAAACTTTACCCTTTACTAAACTTGAACTTTAAGTCTTAAAACAAAGTTAAAACATTTATAAAAGACTTTTGAAAACTTTGAAGGACTTCCCTTAACTTGACTCTTGACTTTGATCTTAACTACTCTTGACTTGACTCTTAATTGGTCCTTGAATTGAATTATGGATTCAAGGATTGTGATTTGTGATTGTAAAGATCTCATGATGTTTAGGATTGATTTTAGATAGCTAAACATGAGAAAAGATCGAAAACCAATATTTGAGGGTGGGTTCGCGACATGGAGAAGCTTTTAAAATTTAGTTTCGAAAATGACTTTTGAGGCAGAAGACTCCGTGACGGCTCTGCAAACGCGAAACGAAAATTCCCAAATCTGGGAATGGCTCCGCGACGCGGAGGCAGTGCCAAATTTTGACCGACGAAATTTCTTCTTCGTTTTCCAGCTCTAAACCCCTGGGGTTCTTTCACCAATTACTTAGAATCGATTAAATGTTTAAAGTACATCAGATTCTACTCAAAATCGAACCTAAAATCACATATTAGGATCAAACAACTCCTCAACGAAACAAGAATCTAATGAAACTTCAACAAACCCATTCAAGAACTCAATTTCTAAGCTTTCAAGAACTTAAATTAACTGAAATAAATCATGATTGGCGCGTGGGTGAATTAACCCAACACTATGTGATCTCACATACCTTGTAGGGATCACCCCCGACGAAATCCACAAGCTAATCTTGACGATCCTAATGAATCTTGAACGTTCTTCTCCTTTCTCCTCTTCTTTTCTCTTCTCTCAAAACCCTAACTCTTTTGGTAAAGTGTAAACTAATCTAATTCAGCTTAGACCCCTAATTAATTACCAAAAACGAATTAAAATAAAAGGGTAAGGAAAAGACAAAACTACCCCTTCAAAATTCTGATTGAACTTTCTTTATTCCAACAACCCAACTTCCAAAGGGGATAACTCACTCATACGAACTCAGAATCGCACAAACTCAGCGGCGTTGGAAAGTTCATTCCATGTGCTTTCCAAAAATATCTGGAATTACAACTAACTTATACTGAGCTAGGAGTTATGGCCATTTGAAGTTGACCAAAAACTCATTTTTCCTAACTTAAACAATTTCCAGATTTTTCATTCTTTCCAAAAATGACTATCCAGTTCTTAGCTTCTTCCTAGCTATTTCAATTTGCGAGATGTTACAATATCTCCCCCTTGGGAACATTCATCCTCGAATGAGATTACTCTTACTAGGCTAAGGGTGGTAACATCAAGTTCAAACACCCAACAAGCAAATGCAAACAAACAACATGCTCACTCATAATTTAAAGAGTATTAAGAAGAGAATTAGTACCTTGGTTTGCATTTTCTCCGAACTCAAAGAGATGTGGATATCTCCTCTTCATGTCCTCTTCAGCTTCCCAAGTAGCTTCTTCAACGAATTGATTCCTCCAAAGGACTTTGACTAATGCTACCTCTTTTGTTCTCAACTTGAGAACTTGGCGATCTAGAATCTGAACAGGAATCTCCTCATAAGATAAGCTATCTTTGATCCCAATATTTTCAGTTGGTATGATCAATGAAGGATGGCCCATGCACTTCTTCAACATGGAGATGTGAAACAGCGGATGAACCGCTGCTAGCTCTTGTGGTAGCTCCAACTCATAAGCTACATTGCCCATCCTTTTGGATATTCGATAAGGCCCAATATACCGGGGACTAAGTTTCCCCTTCTTACTAAACCTCATAACACCCTTCATGGGTGAAACTTTTAGATATACCCAATCATCTACTTTGAACTCTAACGCCCTTCTCCTGACATTAGTGTAGGATTTCTGACGACTCTGCGCCGTTTTCAACCTCTCTTGAATCACTTTCACCTTCTTCATAGCTTGATGGACTAAATCTGGTCCTATCAACCTTGCTTCACAAACTTTAAACCATCCAATAGGAGATCAGCATCTTCTCCCATAAAGAGCTTCATTTGGAGCCATCTGGATGCTAGAGTGGTAACTATTGTTGTATGCAAATTCAATAAGGGGTAGATGATCATCCCAATTACCTTTGAAATCGATCACACATTCCCTCAACATATCTTCTAATGTCTAAATAGTGCGCTCTGTTTGCCCATCTGTTTCAGGATGAAAAGCAGTATTTAAGTTCACCTTTGAACCCAAACCCTTCTGAAAAGATTTCTAGAATTGTGCAGTAAATTGTGCACCTCTTTCTGAAATAATGGAGACTGGAACTCCATGAAGTCTTACCACCTCCTGAATATATAACCTTGCATAATCCTCTGCTGAATGGGTAGTCTTTACCGGCAAAAAGTGGGCTAATTTTGTCATCTGTCGACAATCACCCAAATAGAATCATGCTGTCTGCGAGACCTTGGTAAACCTGTGATGAAGTCCATACTAATCATCTCCCACTTCCATTCCGGAAGTTCTAAATTCTTAGCCAAACCACCGGGCCTTTGGTGCTCTACTTTAACTTGTTGGCAATTCGGGCACTTAGCAACAAATTCTGCAATGCCCTTCTTCATAATATTCCACCAATACACCTCTTTCAAATCGCGATACATCTCTGTGGAACCCATATGAATGGAATATCTAGAGCTATGAGCCTCATCCATGATCCTCTCTTGGAGTCCATCCACCATTGGTACACACAATCTACCTTGATATCTCAGTACGCCATCTCCCCCTTGTTCAAAAGCTAGTACTTTTTACTTATGAACATTTGCCTTCATTTCAAGCAAAATAGGGTCTTGGTCTTGCTTGCCTTTTACTTCTGACACTAATGATGATTCAGCCCCATTCATCACCACTACTCCTCATTTTGTGGAATCCATAAGTCTGACTCCCAGGAGTGCAAGTCTATGCACATCTTTTGCTAACTCTTTCTTTTCTTCCTTAACATGGGCAGTACTACCCATAGACAACCTGCTTAAAGCATCAGCAATAACATTAGCCTTACCTGGATGGTAAAGAATACTCATGTCATAATCCTTGAGTAATTTTAACCATCTTATCTGTCTGAGATTGAGCTTTTTCTAAGTGAACACATACTGAAGGCTCTTCTGATCGGTGAACACATCCACATGAACACCATAAAGGTAATGGCGCCATATTTTTAAAGAAAATACTACAGCAGCCGATTCTAAATCATGGGTTGGGTAGTTCTTCTCATGAACTTTCAACTGTCTGGAGGCATAAGCTATAACTTTGTCATTCTACATTAACACACAACCTAATCCAACTCTAGATGCATCACAATACACCACAAAACCTTGCGTACCTTCTAGTAAGGTTAATACTAGGGCAGTAGTTAACCTCTTTTTCAATTCCTGAAAGCTTTTCTCACAAGCTTCAGACCATTGAAACTTAACTGTTTTCTGAGTCAATTTGGTCAAATGAGACGAAATAGACAAAAATCCCTCTACAAACCTTCTATAATATCTAGCCAAGCCCAAGAAACTCCTAATATCAGTTGGAGATGTGGGTGTAGGCCAACTCTGCATTGCCTCTATCTTTTGGGTATCAATATTAATTCCATCACCAGAAACTATGTGGCCCAAGAACGCCACAGACTCAAGCCAAAACTCACATTTTGAGAACTTAGCATATAACTCCTTATCTTTCAAAGTCTGAAGAACTATTCTGAGATGACTAACATGATCTTCTTTATTCCTTGAATGAATTAGTATGTCATCAATGAAGACGATAACAAACATATCTAAATAAGGTTTGAAAACTCTATTCATAAGGTCCATGAACACTGCAGGTGCATTAGTCATATCGAACGACATGACCAGAAACTCATAATGACCATAACGGGTCCTGAATGTTGTCTTGGGAATATCACATTCCCTTACTTTCAACTAATGGTAACCTGATCTGAGGTCTATCTTCGAGAAACACGAAGTACCCTGAAGCTGATCGAAAAGATCATCAATCCTTGGAAGAGGATACTTGTTCTTGATGGTAACCTTGTTCAATTGACAGTAATCTATACACATCCTAAGGGAACCATCTTTCTTTCTCACAAACAAGACCGGAGCGCCCCAATGTGAGACACTTGGTCAAATAAAGCCCTTATCTAATAGATCATTCAACTGCTCTTTAAGCTTTTTCAACTCTGCTGGTGCCATTCTATATGGAGGAATAGATAAAGGACGAGTATCTGGAAGAAGATCTATACCAAAGTATATCTCTCTCTCAGGAGGGACTCCGGGAAGATCATTTGGAAAGACTTCTGGGAACTCTCTTACTGCTGAAACTAACTGAATAGGAGGTATCTCAACACTAGAGTCATTAACTCGAACTAAGTGATAGATACAACCCTTAGAAACTAACTTCATTGCCTTAAGGTACGAAATGAAACGACCCTTAGGCACTGCTGAACTGCTTTTCCACTCTACGACTGGCTCATTTGGAAACTGAAACTTGACAACTTGAGTTCTACAATCAACTAAGGCATAACAGGCATGAAGCCAGTCCATACCAAGAATGACATCAAAATCTACCATGTCTAACTCAATTAAATCAGCCATGGTACTCTTGTGATTGACGAAAATAGGACAATCACGATAGACTCTCTCTGCTAGAACAGACTCACTAACAGGTGTAGAAACACTGAATGGTTCACTAAGTTTCTCAGGAATAACATCAAAATTCATAGCAACATAAGGAGTTACAAAAGATAAACTCGCTCATGGGTCTAACAAAGCATAAATAGTAAAATCAAAGACTTGGATCATACCAGTGACAACATCTGGTGAATCCTCTTGCTCTTGGCGACTGTTGATAGTATATAAGCGGTTTGTTCCTCCGCCAGTACCGGAAGTAGCCCCTCTAGGTGCAGCTCTATCTGGTGGAGCAACAGAAGAAGACTGGGCTCTATTGCCCCCATTACAATTTCCCTGCTTGTTCTTTGGACGCTCTCGCATGAAAGGCCCACTCTGACCACACTTGAAACAACCAGTGGAGCCCTCACGACAAATACCTGAATGGTTCCTACCACACTTGGCGCATGCAGGAGGCTTACTACCCCCTTATGCCATGCTACCCTTTGTTCTTAGGTGCAGGTGCACTAGCAGATGATGGAGTAGGTCCCTTCTATTTCTGTTGGAAAGATGACCAGTTGGCATTACTCTTCTGCTGCCCGGACTCATTCCCTGTCTTAGCCTTTTTGTTCTTAAACTCCTCTCTATCCCTCAACTTCTCTTCCTCTACCTGTTGCACAAAGACCATCAACCTTGAGATATCCATGTCACCTATCAGTATTGCGGCTCTACCTTATTTACTCGACAGACGAGCCAACCCAGCAACAAACAAGCTCATTATACTCCTCATGTCTGCAACCATTTCCGGAGCATAACGGGACAATTGGGTGAATCTCAACCCATATTCATGAACGCTTAGAGAATCCTGCTTAAGTGTGAGGAACTCACGTACCTTGGCCTCTTTCAGTTCTCGGGGAAAGAAACACCCCAAGAAAGCCTCCTCAAAACAGACCCAACTCGCAGGTGGTGCATCCTCAGCTCTACCCTCTTTCCACTGGTCAAACCAAGTCCTAGTGACATCCTTCGCTTGATATGCAGCTAGCTCAACCCTCTCAGTATCAGCAACATGCATCACATCAAACACATTCTTCAGTTCATCAACAAAGGTCTCCGGATTCTCATAAGTGCTTGAACCAGTGAAACTTAGAGGATTCATCCTCAAGAAATCACGAATCCTTGAAGTGTCAGCCTCTCCTTGTCGACCTCCTCTTTGTTGCCTAATTGGTTAGTCACACCTTGACTCATCATCCTAATTGCTTCTCTGAACTCAGCATTAGTGACTTCCCCTTGAGGTTGCACTTCAGGTGCATTTGGTAACTCTTGTTCCTCAACATTTCTCCTAGTTGGACGACCTCAGACTGCTCTTTGTGGTGGCATGATTATCTGAAAACACGCGCAAGCACAAATTAGAAAGAACTTTTTAGAGATCAACTCTAACGCACGAAAAGAGTGTGAAAGAAGTGGAAAATTTTCCTAAATGTTGCAGCCTGCTAATTACATATGTGGCACGCTTCACACCGATAACTAGGACTCTACAGACATGGCTTCATAGACTCCCTAGGACTCTTGAACTCTTTGCTCTCATACCAAGTTTGTCACACCCCGAGCCTACACCCTGGACGTGGCTAGCACTCGAAGACCATTGCTGGCCTCAAGCGAACCCTTGGCCTGGCTTACAAACTCAGCGGAAGACTTAACTCATCACGTACACATTTATGAAGTAACTAGAATTTTATAAGGGAACATTCAACTGGCCATTAAGGCAAACTCAAGTCTATAACATATGAGATGAAAAGTTAAGACAACTAAATTAACTAACTGATTGTTTGTCTGTATATGAAGCCTCTAAGCAACTAAGATGGATATCGGGACAGGGCCACGACATCCTAATGAACTAATACTAAAACTGAAAATAATGAAAAGGAGTCCTCTGGAATGCAAAGAGGCTCACCAACAGAATCTGAACTGCTCACTGGATAAACAATGCGCCGGATGCCGATCCTACTTACCTGTGTATGCATCATAATAGGATGCAGGCCAACTGGCATCAATATATTGAATGTACGAGTATCCGAGTTGGAATGCTAAACACAACTTAAGCTTAAAAAGAATCTGAAAAGAACTGAAGAACTTACCTGGCTCAATTCAACTCAACATAACTGAACTCATTTCGATATAAAGCAGTTTAAAACAAATGCAATATAAAGAAAAGTTGTTTAAAAAATGATGTCACCTCTGTGTGTATGCAAAGATACATAAAACTCCGAAATGTATGTAATAATACAAATAAACTGGTGTATATAAGAATACAAAGTACTGCTGTGGGAGTTTCTCTAACCAACAACCATCACTTAAGAGCTATAGTGATGATATAACGATCTTCCTCACGCTGTCAGCGCATCCTATACCTTGCCACATGTATAAGACCTGAACTACTAAGTGGATCCACTAGTCTATGCGAAAAGGATTCATCTAAAAAGTATGACCCTTTTCTACCCATGATGGCTACATGGTATATGGGGGGTTGTGGGTTCTCT
>JAJOOE010010290.1:0-38835 GCA_036250405.1 Solanum raphanifolium
GAGCTTTCAATTCTCTTAACTCTGCTAGAGCCATTCTATAAGGGGTGATCAAAATAGGAGTAGATCCAGGAATAAGCTCGATTGGAAATTCAACCTCTATTTCCGGGGGCAATCCCGGAAGGTTTTCTGGAAATACTTCTGGAAAATCACATACAGCAGGTATGTCCTTGATACAAGGACTCTTCAACTATGTATCAACTATGTGAGCAAGGTATACCCCACAACCTTGACGCATCAACTTTCTTGCCAAGGCCACAGAAATAAAACTAGATGTCACTGATCTTTCACCTTGTACAATGATGTGTAAAAATGTAGGATCTTTAAAAGTCACATGCTTAGACCTACAATCTACCACCACATGATATTTATAAAGCCAATCCATCCCGATAATAACATCAAAATCCTTGAAGGGCATTTCAATCAAATCAGCAGGGACGACTAGGTTTTGAATCACGAAGGGACAATCTTGGTAAACTTGATTACACACAACTTGATAACCCAAAGGACTTTCAACCAGCACATCGTAATTAAGGCTCACAAATTTCACATTTTCAGGAAGAACAAGTGATTAACAAATATAAGAATGTGCAGAACCAGGATCAAATAATGTAAACACACATAAGCCAAATAAGTGAAATTTACCGATAACCACGTCTTGTCCATCTGGATCATCTCTCTGCCTTATAGCATAAGCGCGTGCAGTAGCCCTTTGCCTACTTGCTTGATTAGCTCCACTTGTACCTTCTGCCTGGGTATTTTTAGGTCTTGCACCTTTATTAGTTTGAGGAGGATTGACAGAAGGCTTATAAACTGAGCCTTCAGTTCTCAACGATGGAGCATTATTAGGATTAGGACAATCCTTCACTTTATGATCAAAGCTCCCACAATTGAAACACGCACCAGAAGTTCTCCTGTAAGTACCATAATGATTCTTTCCACATTGTAGACAAGTGGGAACGCGAGGTTTGCCTTGGCCATAATTTGGAGTGCTAGTTGTAGAAAATTCTGATCTGTTTTGCCTTTGTTGAGGTAGCCTATTATCACTACCAGCCTTAGAATTATCAAACCTTTCCCTTTTGGATGGACCCCCAAAATCTGGTCTAGGCTTTCGGAATCTCTTTTCATTTCTACTAGCTTCTTCTTTATCAAGTCGTTCCCAAGTAAAAGCAGCAGACACTAACTTACAAAATTTCTCATGTTGCAGGATCGCCACATTCTTCCTAATGGAATCATTTAAACCGTCTTCAAACTTCCTGCACTTGTCTTTTTTCTCTTTAATAATACCACCAGCATAGCGAGAGACCCTTAGAAACTTTTGTTCGTATTCAGCAATAGACATGCCTCGTTGCCTTAGATTCAAAAACTCCTTTTTCTTTGCATCACAATAACCAGGTGGGACATACTTCATACGAAATTCCCTAAGAAAATCATCCCAAGTAAGAACAGGAGGTTTTACCTTGGCATTCGGAACACTTACCCACCAATCGTAAGCATCCTTTTGTAATAGTGAAATAGCATACTTAAATTTTGCAAAATCTGAACACTCTAAATGCTCAAATACCCTCTCCATGCGATCAAGCCATTGTTCAGCATCAGTGGGATCAACAGTGCCTTCAAACTCCACTCCACCCATTTTCCTCATTTTCTCAAAGTTAATCCCGTAGGGATCATGCATTGATTCAGCCATTTGTTGAAAATGTGGATTCATGGTTTGAGTACCATGACTCATGTGAGGATGTGGACCAGCTCTTACACCCTGATGGTTTCCCACTTCAGAACCACTAGTGTGGCGAACATACTGATTCGAGATATGTTCTCCAACCCCTTCCAGTGCATAAGTTTGGGAAACAGAGGCACCCGAACCTTCACGAGCAGCTTCCATAGGTCGGTCAGAAGAAGTGGCCATGACTTAATTGCTTCAAAAGGAAAGATCACATTGCATTAGGGATATGTACTTGATGCATATGCACTCTACATGCGATAAAAATCATTATAAACCATGTCATTGACCAAATAATACAAATAGAACCTTTTTCGAAAGTGAACAAGTATACAAGTAATTCAAATCAAAATTCCTATAACCACAAACCTAGGCTCTAATACCAACACTTGAAGCGACCCTTTTTAAAGAGAATTAACTTATACTTGCGACACTCAAAAGCGATTAACAAGGGCATACTGATTATAATCTAGTAGAGGGATTAGATGCATAATGACCCCTGAAAAGTAATTTGAGCAAATAACCGAAGAGCTTTTCATGTATATATATTATCCTCACACTCAATGATGAAATAACAAGAATATTACAAGCTTCCGAGTACCGAAATCAGCCTGCTCATGCTTCACACAAACATTCGAAAGTAATAGTAGATTTAGGATATTACAAGACTTGGGTTTACACACCCCAAAAATAACAAAACATATAGCCATATTTATATAACAATTCATGGTGGCATGATCAAATCAACCCTCAAAATCCCATGTAAATATACATCACATAGAATATGTACAAGTCCCAAGGTTTATACAAAATATAAATGTCTATATGCAAATGTGATCTTCCTTAAGACTCTCAAAACATCCATCTCCAATGGCTAACTTCAAGCATCATCTCAAACAGCCCCTACGATAGAAACAATTATAGCTAAGAATATAGCTTAGTGGTGTAAAAACTAAAGGTTTGGTGCCCTCAAATTCAGCAAGTTATCATTCTCAAGTCAAGGGCAGCATAATTGAACATAATAAATAATTCAAGTAAACAATATATAACAAGTATCAAGTTTTATATTTAAAGATCTAAATGTCAAGAACGCTCATAGCACAGTTATCCAAGGGATTCAACAACAAGGCTCGCCCAATATATACATCATGTCGTCACACCAAGCACAAACAGGTATCAAGAAGGGTCAAAACCCAATAATCAAGAGAATCAAGAACCATATTAAAAATGACTTTCTAGTTCGTACTTAAAATGGACAACTTCCATTCTTAAGACGGACTAAAAACCCATTGTCAAGATGGTAAATGATCCGAATCAAGAGGCATGCCAAGAGTGACAAAGTCACATCCACAAGAAGGACAAGGTCCCAACAAGAGTGCCAAGTGATAAAACAATCCGTACAAGTGGGCGAGTTACACAAGCGTCTTTAATGTATTAAAGAATACCAATACGACAATGCAAAGTGATAAGAGGTAACCAAGGTACCAAAGTAAACTTTCAGATATACCAGCAGGTAAAAAGAGTACAAGCATAAGTTTATATACAAACCTCAGTTCTTTAGCACAAAAACAGTCCAACAAAACTTCACGAGTTCAAATCGTAGACTAACCAGCGAATTAAAGTCTTCAACTCATACACAAGGATATACAACCTTAAAAAATGAATTCAATAACTTATTTACTTTCTAGTAGCTCAATAATGATGGCATAACACAGGGTTATCATCACAAGTAAGCCTAGCCTGTACAAATACGACTATACTCCAAAAACAGAAATTCCGCCTAATAAAAGCACTACATGTTGCAACTTAGATTTCAAGCAGAAAACGGCCAAAATGGAATTTATATCCTTCATAAAAGATGTAGGTACATCTCTTAAGCTTGCAAATATACAAGAATCACCTCAAAATACGCTTTGTACAAAAAGATATAACCAAAACACTAACAGTTGAACATACAGGATTTCAAATTCCATAATCTGGACAGAACATGTCATATGTTGTGTACCTTATTTCGCAGTTATAAAAGCTAAATTAGAGTTTACCATAAACAGAAGAGTTGTAGGTATAGGAATCAGCTTTCCAAATCATATTTATTCACCAACAAAAGAGTTAAACAGAACGAGAATTCCTAAAAGTACAAAACACTACTCAGGTAAAAAAAACAAGTTTTGATTACTCACCAAAAGGTAGGATGTCTCGACTTCCAGCTAGAAGGACCAAGGTTTTCTCTTGTGATTTTGATGAACAACTAATTAGAAAAATGTTCTTAGGTTCTTGGACTTTAGTTCCAAACTAAAATCACAAGAGGAGGTGTGATAATATAGTCTTAAGAGTGATGCTTAGTCACATATACAACTTTCACTAAAAGGTGCTGCCCCAAATTATTGTGTGATGCCCAAAATGTATACATATACACCTATATGTATATAATTGATACCAACACTTTCAATTCATATGAAATTTTAATTAGAAAAATTATGTAAATACCCCCATACAAAACCTTAAATTACGAGCACAATTTATTTTAAGCAAGGTTGCAAATATCACAAAATTTCAAGTTCCCAAAATAAGAGTAAAGCATATTGTAGTAATTAAGAAATGATGCATCGACATGCAAGAGTTGGTCTAGTATTTTAGGGGTGTTACAACTCTCTCCCCCTTGAAGAAATTTCATCTTGAAATTTACCTTTCACTAGTCTCGGAACAAGTGTGGATATAGGGTCCTCATGTCTTCTTCTCTTTCCCAGGTAGCTTCTTTTCCAGAATGGTTCCTCCAAAGTACCTTTACTAAGGGGATTCTCTTGTTCCTAAGTTGCTTTACTTCTCAAGGTTGAATTAGAATAGATTATTTTTTATTATCAAGTCAAGATTAACCTCAATAGATTCAACTAGAAGAACATGAGATGGATCGGAACAATATCTTCTGAGCATAGAAACATGGAAGACATTGTGGATCTTGTCTAACTCAGGTGGCAACGCCAATTTATATGTAACTGGTCCAACCCTTTCAAGTATCTCATAAGGTCCAATAAATCGGGGACTAAGTTTTCCTTTCTAGCCAAATCTCATAATCTTTTTCCATGTACACACCTTTAAGAATACTTTTATCTCCAACTTGATATTCAATATCACGCCTTTTTAGATCAGCGTACGACTTTTGTCTATCCGAAGAAATCTTTAGACGATATTTGATAATTTTTACCTTGTCCTCTGTTTGTTACAAAATTTCAGGACCAATAAGCTTTCTTTCACCAATTTCACTCCAACAAAGAGGAGTCCGGCATTTTTTTCCATATAAGGCTTCAGAGGGAGGCATTCCAATACTAGATTGGTAGCTATTATTGTAAGCAAATTCTATCAAAGCCAAGTGTTTGTCCCAACTACCTTCAAATTCTATAATGCAAGCTCGAAGCATATCCTCCAAAATTTGTGTCACTCTTTCCGACTGGCCGTCAGTTTGACAAAGGTACGAAGTGCTAAACCTCAACTTAGTACCTAAAACTTCCTGCAAGCTACCCCAAAATCTAGATGTAAACCTTCGGTCTCGGTCTGATACAATAGACACAGGGATCCCATGTAGTCTTACAATCTCATTAATGTACAACTCGGCTAAACGCTCAAGTGAGTAATCCATCCTGATTGCTAAGAAGTGAGCACTCTTGGTTAACCTATCCACAGTCACCCATATTGCATCATGATTTCTCTAAGTGCGCGAGGAAGTCCAGAAACAAAGTCCATAGTTATTCTCTCCCATTTCCATTTCGGCATCAACAAGGGTTGTAGTAAACCCACTGGGACTTGATGTTCTGCCTTTACTTGTTGACAAACCAAACATTTAGAGACAAACTCCGCAATGTCTCTCTTCATACCATTCCACCAATAATTTTCTTTGATGGTCTGGTACATCTTTGTACCTCCAGGATGCATTGCATATGGTGAAGTATGTACTTCATTCAATATTTCTCTCCTCAATTTGTCATCATTAGGGACACATAACATGTTTTGATAAAATAAGCCACCATCCTCCGTAAATGTAAAATCAAGTTTTTCCCCACTTTGAACTTCTATGGTCAATTTTACAAGTTTCTCATCTAACATTTGTGCTTCTTTAACCTGTTCAACTAATATTAGCTTTACTTGTAAACTAGCAATAGCTGAACCACTTGAATCAAGTGTAAAACAAACATTCATGGCTCTTAACTCATGGAACAAACGTAAAGGACTCAAAGAAATGCCTGCGAAGGATTTCCAACTTAAGGCATATGCAACCACATTGGCTTTACCTGGATGATAATCAATCGTGCAATCATAATCCTTGATGAATTCAAGCCATCTACGTTGTCGAAGGTTTAGCTCCTTTTGAGTACCTAAGTACTTTAAACTCTTGTGATCAGTGAAGATATGACACTTCTCTCCATATAAATAGTGCCGCCATATTTTTAAAGCAAACACTATAGCAGCAATTTCAAGATCATGAGTAGGATAATTCAATTCATACGGTTTTAATTTCCGAGAGGCATAAGAAATTACCTTCCCTTCTTGCATCCAAATGCATTCGAGACCATTGTGAGAAGCATCACTGTACACTACATACTCTTTCCCTTCAATTGGTAGAGTAAGTATAGGCGCTTGAGTCAGAGTTTCGAAGCTCTCTTGACATTTGTCATCCCAAATAAACTTTACTTCCTTCTGCAAGAGCTTAGTCAAAGGAGAGGCGATAATGGAAAAGCTTTTCACAAATCTTCTGTAGTATCCTGCTAAGCCCAAGAAACTTCTTACCTCAGTCGGACTTTTGGGAGGTCTCGATTCAACAACTGCTTGTATTTTACTAGGATCCACCTTCACACCTTCAGTTGATACAACATGTCCCAGAGAAGCTACTTCATCAAGCCAAAAGTCACACTTGGAAAATTTAGCATAAAGTTCTTTCTCCTTCAAAATTTTCAAAATAATCCGGAGGTGTTTATCATGTTCTTCACTACTTCTGGAAAATATTAAAATATCATCTATAAAACCAACCACAAACTGATCAAGATAAGGCTTGAATACTCGATTCATTAGATCCATGAATATCGCAGGAGCATTTGCCAATCCGAATGGCATTACCAAAAATTCATAATGACCATATCGAGTTCTAAAAGCAGTTTTAGGAATATCTTTCTCTCTAACACGCAGTTGGTGATATCCAGACCTTTAATCAATTTTTGAGAATAATTTAGCACCTTTAAGTTGGTCAAACAAATCATCAATTCTTGGTAGTGGATATCTATTCTTGATTGTTATTTTGTTCAAATGTCTAAAGTCAACACAAAGCCTAAGCGTGCCATCTTTCTTCTTTACAAATAAAACAGGGGCTCCCCAAGGAGAAACACTAGGTCGAATAAAACCTTTCTCAAGTAGTTCTTGCAATTGAGCTTTCAATTCTCTTAACTCTGCTAGAGCCATTCTATAAGGGGTGATCGAAATAGGAGTAGATCCAGGAATAAGCTCGATTGGAAATTCAACCTCTCTTTCCGGGGGCAATCCCGGAAGGTTTTCTGGAAATACTTCTGGAAAATCACATACAACAGGTATGTCCTTGATACAAGGACTCTTCAACTGTGTATCAACTATGTGAGCAAGATATGCCCCACAACCTTGACGCATCAACTTTCTTGCCAAGGCACAAAAATAAAACTATATGCAACTGATCTTTCACCTTGTACAATGATGTGTGAAAATGTAGGATCTTTAATGTATTAAAGAATACCAATACGACAATGCAAAATGACAAGAGGTAACCAAGGTACCAAAGTAAACTTTCAGATATACCAGCAGGTAGAAAGAGTACAAGTATAAGTTTATACACAAACCTCAGTTCTTTAACACAAAAACAGTCCAACACAACTTCACGAGTTCAAATCGTAGACCAACTAGCGTATCAAAGTCTTCAACTCATACACAAGGATATACAACCTTAAAAAATGAATTCAATAACTTATTTACTTTCTAGTAGCACAATAATGATTGCGTAACACAGTGTTATCATCACAAGTAAGCCTAGCCTGTACAAATACGACTAAACTCCAAAAATAGAAATTTTGACCAATAAAAGTACTTCATGTCGCAACTTAGATTTTGAAATATAAAATGGCCAAAATGTAATTTAAATCATTCATAAAAGATGTAGGTACATCTCTTAAGCTTGCAAATAATCAAGAATCACCGCAAAATACGCTTTGTACAAAATGATATAATCAAAACATTAACAGTTGAACATACAGGATTTCAAATTCCATAATCTGGACAGAACATGTCATATGTTGCTTCCCTTTTTTCGTAGTCATAAAAGCTAAATTAGACTTTACCATAAACAGAAGAGTTGTGGTACAGGAATCCGCTTTCCAAATCATATTTATTCACCGAAAAGGGAGTTATACATAACGAGAAATGCTAAAAGTACTAAACACTACTCAGCTAAAAAAAACAAGTTTTGATTACTCACCAAAAGGTAGGATGTCTCGACTTCTAGCTAGAAGGACCAAGGTTTTCTCTTTTGATTTTGATGAACAACTAGTTAGAAAAATGTTCTTAGGTTCTTGGACTTCAGTTCCAAACGAAAATCACAAGAGGAGGTGTGATAATATAGTCTTAAGAGTGATACTTAGTCAAATATACAACTGTCACTAAAAGGTGCTGCCCCAAATTTTTGTGTGCTGCCCAAAATGTATACTTATACACCTATATGTATATAATTGATACCAACACTTTCAATTCATATGAAATTTTAATTAGAAAAATTTCGTAAATACCCCATACAAAACCTTAAATTACGAGCACAATTTATTTTAAGCAAGGTTGCATATATCACAAAATTTCAAGTTCCCAAAATAAGAGTAAAACATATTGTAGTAATTAAGAAATGATGCATCGACATGCAAGAGTTGGTCTAGTATTTTAGGGGTGTTACACGTGGTCTTGATGACGAACCGGGGTGGCGTCCATCAAGATTAGGCAATAGCCTCCCATTGGCCATCCCTTAGAACCCCATGCCCAAGTGAAGATAACGGGGACCTTCGCGGTCCATGGTCCTTCACACGGACCGTAGGAACGTCCGTAGCACCCTACACAGTAGCCCAACTTTTCATTGACCTCAGCGCACATGCCCAAGTGAAGACCATGGGGACCTTCACGGTCCGTGGTCCTTCACACGGGTCGTGGGAAGGTCTGTGAAGAGCTAGGCAGTAGCCCCCTCTTGTCAGCCTTAAACTCTGCGACCAAGTGAAGACCACAGGAGCCTTCACGGTCCATTGTCCTTTACACGGTCCGTGGTAGGACCTGTGGTCAGCCCGTCTGCAGCTTTAAGTCAGAGGTTTTTTGGTCTTTTCCTATTTTGTTGGACCCCTAGACTATGTCGTTTTACCCCTAAACTATGTGGTTTTGGTCAGTTTTAGCCTAGAAACATAACAAGAACTTACTTAACTCAGATCGTTAAGCAAAACTTAGAAAAATTAGAAGCGAAAAAGGAGAAAAGGTCGAGCAACCCTAGTTCAAGAACACAACAATTTTCCTCCAGTTCCAGCCCTAAAATCGATGGATTTCTCCGTGGAATTCGTCACCAGGTATGTGGGATTTCACTAGTGGGTTCCTTTCACCCAATAGGTCCCTTGATTTCAGTCAGATTCTTGATTCCCTATTATTAAATAGACCTAGGGTTTCTAAAACCTCAGCAGATTATCTGTAATTAGTTATCTATATGTTCTAAATCAGATTATCATGTTATTACTTTGTTTCTTGCATGAATTTCAGAACCCTTGCTTGGTAGTTCTTTAGTTCGTAAATTATACATGTTAGGTCAGATATTTTAGTATTTCAAATGTACATGCTTTAATTTACATGTGTCATTATCAGTATATAAATATGCATTCTCAGTTTGTATGTCAGTATTTTGAGCTATCCAGTATATTTCAAAAATTCAATCATAATGTGTTAATCATTTAATCTATTGGGAGTAGCATAATACCGAGTTGGACTAGGGTCAGTCACCCATATAGTCCCAGAACTACGAGCCACGTAGGTTGTAAGTCCCCTCTGTGGGCATCATTTTAGTGAACACTCCAACATGCCTCTACACCTTTGGCCGGGTGTATTTGGTCCTCTCGATGAGGCGTATATATCAAACTCCACATTTAGCTCATGTAGTTTTATTATCGGTTATTAGTAGCTCCCACAGTTCAGTCAGACTCCATTGAATTGACCACATTTCAGTATAACCAGTATTCAGCATCAGCATGTCTAAAATTGGTCATTGCATTCAGTTAACTCAGTATTCAGTATCTATATCATGTTCAAATTATGCTTTTGCTTTATTTCTTGTTCAGTTAGATGTTTATTTCAGCTTTACTCCAAGTACTGACGCATACTCTGTGCTACATCTTATTATCATGCAGGTTCAGATTCTCAGCATCCAGATCACGCTTAGATCGGTTCCCGATCTCCAGTTCAGGAGCATTAGTGGTGATTTCTCATTCTTCGAGAACAATAGTCATGTTATCTTTCAGTTTTCATTGTTTTAGTTTCAGTTTTTCTATACTTAGTTGGGGCATATCTCAGCACTTCTAGTTAGTTAGAGGCTATTTTCAGACATAGGTAGATTCAGCTTAGTATTTGAGTTTGATGTTTCTTTTGTATTAAACTCTCAGGTTCAGTTTTAGTATATGGGTATTCCCCATCATTTCAGATTTACTTATTATTAGCTTCCGCATCAGCTTTATTTCTCAGTTTATCTTTAGTATGCTCATGATTATGCCAGCAGGGTTAGCTTGGGGTCACTTGTAATCCTAGGTCTCGTGTCCGCGTCTCGGGGGTAGTTTTGGGCATGACAAACTTGGTATCAGAGCACTAGGTTTAAGAGTCCTAGGATGTCTGAAAAGCTGCACTAAGTAGAGTCTTTTTCATGGGTGTGAAGTGCACCACATCTAATGAGAAGGAGGCTACAAAGTGTTTTAGGAAAAATCTTCATTTTCTTGTTACTCTTATCGTGCGTAAGGTATGATCTAATTCCATTCTAACTCGACGTTCTATGTTTCAGTGATCATGCCTCCTCGTAGAACTAATGTCAGGAATGCGAAAGCCAGGAACGCAAACGCAGCTCCTCTAGTCCCAGATCAAGAATTTCTGAATGCAGAATTCTGTAACGCCATTCAGATGTTGGCTTAGAGTGTGACCAACCAGAACAATTAGCGGGGTCCAGTTCCGAAAAATGCTAATGTTGGGTCAGCTGCAGCTAGAGTGCAAAATTTTGTTAGGATGAATCCGACAAAGTTCTTAGGATCACAGATTGGTGAGGATCCCCAAAACTTCATAGATGAGGTCAAGAAGATCTTTGAAGTGATGCAGGTAATTGAGAATGATCGGGTTGAGTTAGCTTCTTACCAACTTAAGGATGTGGCTCATATCTGGTATGCTCAGTGGATAGAGAACAAGGGTACAAATGTAGCTTCTATCACTTGGGATTGCTTTAGTGAGACCTTCCTGGACAGGTTTTTCCCAAGAGAGCTAAGGGAGGCGAAAGCTCGGGAATTTATGAACTTAAGTCAAGGTAGCATGACAGTCCACGAGTATGGGCTCAAGTTTACCCAACTCTCCAGCTATGCGCCTCACATGGTTGCTGATTCTAGGGAGAGGATGAATAAGTTTCTATATGGAGTGTCAGACTTGGTGAAGACAGAGTGTAGAAATCCTATGTTGCTGGAAAATATGAGCATCTCTAGGCTCATGACTCATGCTCAGAAGGTTGAGGGTGATAAGCTTAGGGAACAGGCTAAGGAGAACAATAAGTCTAGGACCGGAAACTATGACTATTCTCAGCAGAAATCGGGTGGTGGAAATTGCTCACAAGGTCAGTAGAAATTTTTAGCTCCAGCACCTTCATCAGCTAGTGTTCCATCTTCCAAATTCAGACAAGATCAAAAAGGTAGGGCATCAGGCTCTAAGTCTCAGGGAAGTGTTTCAAGTACCAAAACCTACCCAACTTGCCCTAAGTGTGGTAAGAACCATCCGGGCGAGTGCCTTGCAGGAAAGGAAGGATGCTTTGGATGTGGTCAGTCTGGTCACAGATTGAGGGAAGGAAATGGTAGAGCTCAGTCCACAACTTCAGCAGCACCAGCAAGTCACCCGACTCAGTAGGGTAACTCATCTGGTACAGGTGGCGGACAGTGCCAAAACAGGCTATATGCTCTCCAGGCTCGCCAGGATCAGGAAGATTCTCCTGATGTAGTCACTGGTACGTTATGAGTCTTTGATCTTGATATTTATGCTTTGTTAGATCCAGGGGCTACTCTTTCCTTTGTTACTCCTTATATAGCAGTTAAGTTTGATGTTAGTCCAGAAACTCTCTCAGTACCTTTCTCAGTCTCTACTCCAGTTGGTGACCCAGTTATAGCTAGATGGGTATACAGAAATTGCCCTGTCACAGTCTCCCAGAAAGTCACCTCAGCAAATATTGTAGAGTTAGAAATGGTAGAATTCGATGTCATTCTAAGCATGGATTGGTTACATTCATGTTATGTTTCAGTCGATTGTAGAACTAAGATTGTTCGATTTGAGTTTCCAGAAGAACTAATCTTAGAATGAAAGAGTAGTAGCTTAGCGCCTATGGGTAGATTCATTTTTTACCTTAAGGATAGAAAGATGATCTCTAAGGGTTATATCTACCATCTAGTTTGGGTTAAGGATTCAAGCTCCGAAACCCCAACTCTTGAGTCAATTCCAGTGGTTAATGAGTTTCCAGAAGTGTTTCCTGAAGATCTTCCCGGAGTTCCACCCGAAAGGGAAATCGACTTTTGAATTGATCTCCTTCTAGATACCCAGCCTATATCTATCCCTCCTTGCAGAATGGCTCCAGCTAAGCTTAAGGAATTGAAATATCAGTTGAAAGACCTTATAGATAAGGGCTTCATCAGACCTAGTATTTCACCATGTGGTGCACCAATGTTGTTCGTGAAGAAGAAAGATGGTTCTCTCAAAATGTGCATCGACTATAGGCAGTTGAACAAGGTCATAATGAAGAATAAGTATCCCATCCCTAGGATTGATGACTTGTTTGACCAACTTCAGGGTGCTAGTCATTTCTCAAAGATAGACCTCAAATCAGGTTATCATCAGCTCAAGGTCAGAGATACTGACATTCTGAAGACAGCCTTCAGAACTTGTTATGGTCATTATGAATTTGTAGTTATGTCATTTGGACTAACTAATGCTCCTGCAGCTTTCATGGATTTGATGAACAGAGTGATCAAGCAGTACTTGGACTTGTTCGTTATCGTCTTCATTAATGATATCCTCATTTACTCTAGGAATGATGAGGAACATGCGAGTCATTTGAGAGTTGTTCTCAAACTCTCAAAGATAGCCAGTTATTCGCCAAAGTTAGCAAGTGTGAGTTTTGGTTACAATCAGTGGCTTTCCTTGGGCATATAGTGTCCAGCGAAGGGATCCGAGTGGATTCCCAGAAAATAGAAGCAGTGAAATAATTGCCCAGACCTACCTCTTATTCAAATATCAGAAGTTTCTTGGGTCTAGCGGGTTATTACAGAAGGTTAGTGGAAGGATTTCCATCCATAGCCTCACCATTGACTAGGTGGACTCAGAATATGGTCAAGTTTCAGTGGTCAGATGATTGTGAGAAAAGCTTCGCAGAATTGAAAACTAGGTTGACTACAGCTCTTGTTTTGACTCTACTAGAGGGTTCAGACGGTTATGTGATTTATTGTGATGCATCCAGAGTCGGCCTAGGCTGTGTGTTAATGCAGCGAGGTAAGGTTATAGCCTATGCTTCTAGATAGCTTATGGTGCATGAGAAAAATTATCCAACTCATGACCTCGAGCTTGCAAGGGTGGTGTTTGCACTCAAGATTTGGAGACACTACTTGTATGGTGTTCATGTAGATGTGTTCACAGACCATAAGAGCCTTCAGTATGTGTTCACTCAAAAAGAGTTGAATCTTCGCCACAGAAGATGGCTTGAGTTCCTCAAGGATTATGATATGAGTGTGCATTACCATACTCGTAAGGCAAATATAGTAGCAGATGCCCTTAGCAGACTATCTATGGGTAGTGTAGCACATGGTTAGGAAGAAAGAAAAGAGCTAGCAAAGGATGTTCACAGGCTTGCTCGTTTAGGAGTTCGTCTTATGAGCATATCAGATAGTGGTGTGACAGTTCAAAATGGATCAGAATCTTCATTGGTAGTGGAGGCTAAGGAAAAGCAAGACAATGATCCGATATTGCTCTAACTCAAGGGTGCAGTCCATCAACAGAGAGTTGAGGTATTCTCCCAAGGGGGAGATGGTATGCTTCAGTACCAATGTCGATTATGTGTTCCTAATATGGGCAAGTTGAGAGAGCAGATTCTTGCAGAAGCCCATAACTCCAGGTATTCTATTCATCTAGGTTCCACTAAGATGTACTATGATTTGCGGGAAGTCTTTTGGTGGAATGGCATGAAGAGGGATATAGAAGATTTTGTGGCTAAGTGCCCCAATTGTCAGCAAGTGAAGGTAGAACATCAGAAACCAAGGGGTATGACTCAAGAGATCAACATCCCTACTTTGAAGTGGGAAGTGATCAACATGGATTTTATCACAGGTTTACCTCGTATCCGCAGACAGCATGACTCCATTTGGGTGATAGTTGACAGAGTCACTAATTCTTCTCTCTGTTTGGCGGTCAAGACTACAGATTCGGCAGAGGACTACGCCAAGCTTTACATTAATGACATAGTCAGGTTGCATGGGGTTCCTTTGTCTATCATCTCAGATAGAGGTCCTCAGTTTACCTCTCATTTTTGTAAGTCATTTCAGAAAGGTCTTGGTACTCAGGTTAATCTTAGCACAGTATTTCAGCCACAGACGGATGGTCAGGCAGAGCGTACCATTCAAACCTTAGAGGACATGTTGAGAGCTTGTGTGATCAACTTCAAGGATAGTTGGGATGATCACATTCCTCTTATATAGTTCGCTTACAATAATAGCTACCATTCCAGCATTCAGATGGCCCATTATGAGAAATTGTATGGGCGTAGATGTAGATCTCTTGTTGGTTGGTTTGAAGTAGGTGAAGCAGCCTTGATAGGGCCAGACTCAGTCCATTATGCGATGGAGAAAGTGCAACTCATTAGAGATTGACTTAAGACAGCCCAGAGTCACCAGAAGTCTTATGCAGATGTAAGGAGAAGGGAACTAGAGTTCCATGTTGATGATTGGGTTTTCTTGAAAGTGTCACCTATGAAAGGGGTGATGAGATTTGGAAAGAAAGGGAAGCTCAGTCTTAGTTATGTAGGCCCTTACAAGATTCTAAAAAGGATTGGTAAAGTGGTTTATGAGTTAGAGTTGCCAGCAGAGTTAGCAGCAGTGCATCCAGTCCTTCACATTTCACTATTGAAGAAGTGTGTGGGTGATCCAGCATCCGTAGTGCCATTAGAGAGTGTGGCCGTGAAAGATAGTCTTTTGTATGAGGATGTACCAGTTGAGATTCTTAATCATCAGGTTAGAAGGTTGAGAAACAAAGAAGTCGCTTCAGTCAAGGTTTTGTGGAGGAGTCAGTCCATAGAGGGAGCTACTTAGGAAGCAGAAGTAGCCATGAAGTCCAAGTATCCTCACCTCTTTCCTTCTAATTCCACTCCAGCTTTGAGGTAATAGTTCCTCTTCAGTTTTTCAGTCATTCATGCGTAGAATCAGCCTTAGTATCATGTTCCTTCAATCTGTACTTGTATTTTCAGCGTATTTGCATGTTTTTGGAACTTAGTTCAGTCAGAAATCAACTTCCAGTGTTTAGTGGTAGGGTTGCAGCTCATCTCCTCCATTTCAGTTAGTTCAGTCTTCATTCGAGGACGAATGATCCCAAAGGGTTGATATTGTAACACCTCAAAAACCAGAACCATAATTTTTTTGCAGAAACTTACCTGAAGCAGAGGACCACGGCAGGGTTCACGGACCATGATAGAGACCACGGTCCGTTGACCTGCCTGTGGTGGTGACTTGAACTCCACCAGGCCCAGACATCAGACCACGGGACCCTTCACGGGCCGTGGTCTTGACGACGGGCCATGGTGGCATCACGGTCCGTGGTCCTTCACACGGGCCGTAGGAAGGTCCGTGAAGAGCTAGGCAGTAGCCCCCTCTTGTCAGCCTTAGACTCCGCGACCAAGTGAAGACCACGGGGACCTTCAAGATTAGGCAGTAGCCTCCCATTGGCCATCCCTTAAACCCCCACGCCCAAGTAAAGACCACGGGGACCTTCACGATCCGTGGACCTTCACACGGTCCGTGGGAACGCCCATAGCGCCCTAGACAGTAGCCCAACTTTTCATTGACCTCATCCCACATGCCCAAGTGAAGACTACGGGGACCATCACGGTCCGTGGTCCTTCACACGGGCCGTAGGAAGGTCCGTGAAGAGCTAGGCAGTAGCCCCCTCTTGTCGGCCTTAGACTCCGCGACCAAGTGAAGACCACAGGAGCCTTCACGGTCTGTGGTCCTTCACACGGTCCGTGGTAGGACCCGTGGTCAGCCCGTCTGCAGCTTTAAGTCAGGGATCTTTTGGCCTTTTCCTATTTCGTTGGTCATTTTAACCCTAAACTACATGGTTTTGGTCATTTTTAGCCTAGAAACATAAATAGAACTTACCTAAGTCAGATCGTTAAGCAAAACTTAGAAAAATTAGAAGCGAAAGAGGAGAAAAGGTCAAGCAACACTAGTTCAAGAACGCAACAAGTATCCTCTAGTTCCATCCCTGAAATCGAAGGATTTCTCTATGGAATTCGCCACCAGGTATGTGGCATTTCACTAGTAGGTTCCTTTTGCCCATTAGGTCCCTAGATTTCAGTCAGATTCTTGATTCCCTATTATTAACTAGACCTAGGGTTTCTAGAACTTCATAAGATTATCATGAATTAGTTATCTATATGTTCTAAATCAGATTATCATGTTATTACTTCATTTCTTGCATGAATTTTAGAACCCTAGCTTGGTAGTTCTTTAGTTCCTAAATTATACATGCTAGGTCAGCTATTACAGTATTTTAGATATACATGCCTCAGTTTGAATGTGTCATTATCAGTATATAAATGTGCATTCTCAGTTTGCATGTCAGAATTTTGAGCTATCCAGTATATTTCAGAAATTCAGTCATAATGTGTTAATCATTTAATCTATTGGGAGTAGCATATACCGAGTTAGACTAGGGTCAGTCACCCATATAGTCCCAGAACTACGAGCCACGTAGGTTGTAAGTCCCCTCTATGGGCATCATTTTAGTGATCACGCCAGCATGCCTCTACACCTTTGGTCGGGTGTATTGGGTCCTCTCGATGGGGCATATACATCGAACTCCACATTTAGCTCATGTGGTTTTATTTTCGGTCATTAGTAGCTCCCATAGTTCAGTCATACTCCATTGCATTGACCACATTTCAGTATAATCAGTATTCAGCATCAGCATGTCTAAATTTGGTCATTGCATTCAGTTAGCTCAGTATTCAGTATTTATATCATGTTCAAATTATGCTCTTGCTTTATTGCTTGTTTAGTTATATGTTTATTTCAGCTTTACTCTTTCATGCATGCTCAGTACCTTTCAAGTACTAACGCATACTCTACGCTACATCTTCTTGTGATGTAGGTTCAGATTCTCAGCATCCAGATCATACTTAGATCGGTTCCCGATCACCAGTTCAGCAGCGTCAGTGGTGAGTCCTTGTTCTTCGAGGACAATAGTCATGTTATCTTTCAGTTTTCATTGTTTTAGTTTCAGTTTTTCTAGACTTAGTTGGGGCATGTCCCAGCACTTCTAGTCAGTTAGAGGCTATTTTCTGACATAGTTAGATTCAGCTTAGTATTTGAGTTTGATGTTTCTTTTGTATTATACTCTCAGATTTGATATTCAGTTTTTGTATATGGGTATTCTCCATCATTTCAGATTTACTTATTATTAGCTTTCGCATCAGTTTTATTTCTCATTTTATCTTTAGTATGCTCATGATTATGCTAGCAGGGTTAGCTTGGGGTCATTTGTGATCCTAGGTCCCGTGTCCGCGTCTCGGGGGTAGCTCGGGGAGTGACATATGGACAACCACCAAATATAGATGGCGGGGAGCCTGCATAAATTGACTGACTTGTTGAACTACAAAAGATATATCAGGCCGAGTAATTGTAAGATAATTTAGGCTCCCAACTAATTGCCTATACAAAGTTGGATCAGGAAGAAGATCTCCTTCTGCACGACAATACTTTACATTCAATTCCAATGGAGTATTTATAGAGGAAGATTCTTGAAGACCAGCCAAAGCAATCAAGTTTTGAGTATATTTATATTGGTTCAAGAACACACCTAATTAAAGAATTATAATGAACTTCTAACCCCAAAAAGTATGTAAGAGTACCAATATCTTTCATATGAAAAGAATCCTTAAGCTGTTGTTGGAGGCTAGTGATTAGTGAAGACTCAGCTCTTGTGATAATAATGTCATCTACGTACACCAAATGAAGAAAATGACCTGCAGATGTTTTTGAAGAAACAAAGATGGGTAATATTTGCTATGCTCAAAAGAGAATTGAAGCAAAGTAGACCAAAAGTTTTCAAATGAGGCTCTCGAAGCTTATTTTAATCCATATAAAGACCGCTTCAACTTGCATACATCTGATATAGCTGATGAGAAAAAACTAGGTAGGGGTTTCATATAAATATCCTCTTTGAGATTTCCATGTAGAAAAGAATTTTTGACATCCATTTGATGAAGAGGCCAATTTTGTGATGCAGCAATGGCAATAATAGTTCGTGTCGTAGTCATTTTTGCTACAGTGTAAAAGTCTCCTCATAGTCTACACCATACTCTTGTTTGTTGCCAAGGACCACCAATCGAGCTTACCAATCAAGAGTTCCACCAGAATAAAGTTTAATTGAATAAACCCATTTACATCCAATTGGACGGAATAAACCCTTTCCCTCCCTTCTTTTCTTTAGTACTCTTCTTGTTCCACAATTTACATTTCATTGCCTGAATGGATTTTGATACAGTAGAAGTCTTCTTCTTATATTTTTTTCTTTCTTCTTATAACTGGAAATCTTTTGAAGCAAATCCTGAGAACTCTCTGAAGGCACATGTTCATAAATGGGACTTGTCTGTTGCATTTCGGTCCCCATTTGTTGATCCTCAAGTATGCTAGTCTTCTCCTCTTCATGCAGTTTTCTTTTCTCTATGATGTTCCTGGTCCTTTGTTGGTTTGTCCTCAAGTGAATACGTTCTATGTTAGGCCTTGTTCAAACAAACTTGCCAATAATCATGTATCGGTACTCCTCAGCCATCACCCCATAGTAGTCACTTGATTTGAAGATTACAGCAGGCATACCATTGTGAGTTGATTCGTACTTTCACATTTGGGTCTCCATTATACATCATGATCTATGACCTACGTATTGCGTCTTGACTATCAAAGTGTGTGCATACTGATGCCAAATATTTGGGCCTAAAAAATATCTTTCAAAAAATTTCGAAGCCATTCAACTTATTCACCAGCTTCATCTAGAGCGATAAACTCAAATTCTATTATAGAGCGAGCGGTACACGTCTATTTGGAAGATTTCCAAAAGACTGCTCCTCCACTAAGAGTAATAGCATCAAAGAAAATGAGCATAATATAGACATCAATTTGAATAACTGGTTTTCTGAAAATTGTGATGTAAATGGACAATAGACCTATCAAGTCATAGATATAAAACAGACCCCAAATATAGAATGAATAGCTCAAAATTTTCATTACACTGAGAAGGCAAATTTTAAAGTTCATTGTTGAAAGCAATTAAGTTAACAGAACAAAACTGAAGAAAAAAACTCATGGGAAGCTAATTGGTATCGGAATGTTCAAGAGTGTACAATGGTTGTGGAACACGTTTGTATAACATTCATCCTCCTCATAGCTGTTAATTGTAAGTTCAAATTAATAGAAATATATCTTGCTCATGTTTAAATATATACTAGTCTCTAAGAACGTGCATTGCACGCTTGTCCCCTATCATTATACTACTACAATTAGCAATAGGGGTGTACATGACTGGGGTTCAGATTTTTCAAATATCAAACCAAATCATTTGTGTCAAAAATTTTAAATTTATAAACAAAACCAAACTAATAAAACTCTAAATTTTTTCGGAACCTCGGGTTGATTCAGATTTTTTTAGATATCAAACCAAACCATTTGTGTCGAATTTTTAAATTTTTAAATCAAACTAAACTAGTAAACCTCAGATTTTTTAATCTTTTGGTTAAGTATTCATACAAACATATAATTAATGTGTGCTCCAAATATTTCTTTAGTCCAATCAAAGTACAACTATCTAAAATATTTCTTAAGAATATATTATTAAATGTGAGATGAATAATGACACTAAAATATTCAATAAAAAATAATAATGAAATCATATAAAATAAATATTGCAAATTGATAAGTCACAACAAAAATGATCATAATTTTAAAGTACTAAATCATGCTAAAATAAGTCTAATGAATATTAACTACATGATTAAAATTAGGTTATGTATTTTAAATGTCTATGCCTATGTAAAACTAAAGAACAAATATTCAATAATATTGTCATTCTTAGTGTTGAATTGATTATTTTTGTTAGCATTAGTATTGATTTGATTTTGAATTGAGTTTTATTAGAGTTACTAATATCTATGGACTATAACCTTTATTGAACAATTCACAATTCTAAGTTTCAAAAAACTTGAAAAATTATGTTAAAAGATAAAAATTATGAAACTGTATAAATAATATTTAGAAATTACATCAAAGTAAATATTTTTATGTATAAAATAAATTTTAAAAATTATATATATATATAATGTCGGGTTGGTTTGGTCTCAGTTTGATTTTTTTTAGTTAAAACCAAACCAACTCAAGTATAGTCGGGTTTCCAATACCAAACCAAGTCAAACCAAATCATTGATCAAGTTTTTTTGGTTTGACTCAATTTGCGATTTGATTCGATTTTCGTTTCGACTTTGTACAACCCCAGTTTTAGGAACTAAAAGTTTTATATAGGGCTTAGGGTAGAAGAGAAAATGACATAGTTTTGATTTAAAACAATTAGGGAAAAGGCTCAAATACCCCTTAAAATAATTGTCGAAGCCCTTTCACGGTTTGGACCTACGGTCCATACTGGTCAACCATAGAAAAATTTAGAAACCATAATTTTGGATCAAATTTTGACGGACCTTGTCTACGGCCCGTAGACACCAACCGTAGAAACCAACTTGCCCCTTAAAATTTCACCAAGTTTGGTACCTACTTACAAGACCTATTTATGGCAAGTACAAAGACTAACGGGCCGTCCTGGTGAACCGTAAAAAGGGGTACTGAGACTTGATTTTAGAAAATTATTTTTCCTCTTCCTACGGTTGTCATCTACGATCCGTAGAAGCTTCTATGGTTCGTAGATGGGACTCATAGACACAGATTGCAACCCAAAAACTCCTTTTCTTTCTTTTCCAAATTCCGAGGTGTTACAGGATATCATAGCTTTTTGTGTAGTTATCGGGCTTATGAAGGTCTTTTTGAGTTATTTCTATTTCCATTGCGCATAAGTGTACCTTTTGGGCATATGGGGGTCTAGTTAGGTTGTAGTTAACTGCTCTACTTTATCATTTCATTCCTACTAGATTATTGAGGTGATAGTTAGACTTCCAGCTATTGTTACGTTCTTATCACCCTTAACTACCATTTATTCCCTCGCTTTTCATTATGTATTTACTTTCATGTCTACTGTGTACCTGTTGTTTTCGTACTCATGTTATACTCTGCATCTATTTTTCCTTATGCATATTTGAGCACCAGCTAGCAGCATTGATTTATGTGTAGCACCGGGACTTTGGGAGATAGAGGGTGAGTTGTTGGCATCCTAGTTTGACTCATCTCCATCTAAATATAGTTTTGACTAGTCTTTTATATTCGAGACAAATTTGTACTTATTTTGGTTATTTTGTAGCTTGTACTCTTTTAGTAGCTTTGTACTTTATTATGTTGTTATATCCTCGTTGGTTGTTGATTCTACCAAATATGCCTATTACTTATCGTTCTGGGATAGGGGTCGATTTACCTTCTAGTTAGTTTTTGGTAGATGTCATCATGACTCGAGGTTTCAGATCGTGACATTTTGAGATTCAAATTGCATGTCTATACAATAAGTAAACATTTGGTAACTTACTAGGAGGTAAGTTATTTATGTATTCAATTCTAAATAAATAATACAACATTTGATAATATTCTTTTTCCTATATATAAATAATACGATAGTTGATTTACAATTTAAATAGGCATGTAACTAATATATGTATAAATTTTCTTTTTTATTGATAACTAAATGATGGAAATGAAGGCACACTGATTGAAAAACGCAAGCTCTGATTCACAGGGTTTTTGACTTCAAAACCCTCGCTGGTACAAGAAATTTTTGATCGATCATGGCCATATTGGCCACTAGTCAGCCTGCTTTGGCGGCTGGCCAGTAAATCTCTCTCAATACTAGTACTCAATTCCCCTCTCTACCGAATTCCAATTCAATTTCCATTAGAAACCAAGATACTGGAAGGGTAAGCCTGACGAACCTAAAAGTTTGCCTACTGATTTGGTTTGTGCATCTGCTCAAGGAGGCAAATATGTTGACCTTCTTAAACCTAATACAATGAATCTATCTCAAAACATCAAACATGCTACTGTTACACCTATTCCCAGCAAACAGCCTTCGTATATCAATGGTATTCCAAGAATAACATGGACTGAAGATGAAGTTAGGCAGATGAACACCATTGAAAACTTGCAATATGCGGTGATAGGGAAGTTTTCCTATGTGTGGCCAGAGATGGATGATTTGTGAATTCAAATTCCCAAACAATGTGATGTGAAGTGTGGATGTAAGATTGGGTTACTACGAAATAGACATACATTAATGCGATTTGAATTGTTTGAAAATTTTGTGAATATGATGTCGAAGAATTCATATTACATCACGGGCAAGGATGGTACAGCATATCAAATGCGACCTCTCAATATATGATGCAAACTTTAAAGTGGATGAGGAAACGACTCAAGCCATGGCCTGGATTTCCTTTCCTGACTTATGGCCAACCTTTTTTGTTAAGAAATCTTTATTCTCACTGGCCTCTGCTTTAGGGAAGCCTATTCATTAGATATGGCGACAATAAATAAGACACGACCTAGTTGTGCTAGAGTCAAAGTTCAAGTGGACCTACTTGCTGATTTACCCAAATTTGTAGAATTGGAAATTGAGGATCCTATATCTCAATCATCAAGAGTGGAAAGAATTAAAGTTCTCTATGATGTTTTACCAAAATACTGCAAAAAGTGTAAACTACGAGGACATAATGAAGATGATTGTGAGTTTTGCATCCTGAATTGAAGAAGGATAATTAGATTGAGATGGCAACAGAAGCAGATCCAACAAAGAAGAATGAGGCACACAGGAATCAACAAAAACTTTTCAACAGTGGAATCCTACTAGGAGAAGATTCACTTTGGAAAAGGGCAAATTTTTTGATAATGCAAGAGATCTAGAAGAAGAAGATATAATCACTAAAAATCCTTTTGATGATTTACCTAAAGATAATGATATGGGACAAGAAGTAGGGTCTGTAGAAGAGAAGGAGAATATTGTGTTATCAGAAGCAGACAACACAGATACAAGTAACAAGGAAGAACATACCACAAGAAATTGGGTTAATCAATCATTTTACAAGAGGAGAGCACCAACTCAAGATGCTAAGAAGGATAGTGGTGACCAAGAAGGGGCTCTCACTGTTGGTGAACATGTGCAGCAAAAGGATAAGGAAAATGGTGGAGATGATACAACAGATACATCAGAGGTTGTAACTACTGTAAGTAAGGCTATAACTGTAGTAGTCTATAGTGACAAAGAGCAAGAGCAGCAACAACCACAAAGTCAGCAACAAATATTATACAATGCAGAGATGGGAGCTGATGAGTCCAGCAAGACAAATAGTGACTTGTGGTATGATAATTTAGTGCATAACAATGAAAAAATGCATATTGAGAAAGGTGCAACAGCAGCAACAAGAACAACATTTAATAGACTTGGAGAATACTAATGAAGAAAGTAACTTGCAAGATGATGTACAACAGCAACTGATTGATGTTGAGAAGGATAGTAATAGAAGTGATCTGCAGGAAGTTGTCCAGAAGCATCTAGATGTGGTCAATAATGTAAATAATCTGTTGGACAGTGAAACAAATGGAATTTATGGGGATAAGGGGAAAGATGCATATCCATAAGTCGAGAATGAGCAAGTTGACAAAGGTGGAGACAAAACTCAATCACAGCAACAAATGGTGGAAAAGAAGATGGAGGTAGAAGGGTTAACTGAACCATTACCACAGGCAATTATAGCTTCAACAGTTGATTCTCCTGTTAAGGTCCTGCATGACATTGTTGCACACAATATAAATGGGATAAATGAACAGCAACATATGGAAGTTAATGACGAAATAAGCAAGGAAGATGTAGATGAAGATCAAAATCAGCACAATCTTTAATCATGTTTTGAAGGTGGCAGATTTATCTCCAGATGTTCAATCAAAGGGGAAGAAAAATAGGTCTAATGCTGAAACCAGTAAGCCCACAAGAACTATTCCTAAAAGGAGTGCTAAATCTGTTTATAAATGATTTAGAAAGCACTTGTATGGAATATTAGATTAGTCAGAACCTAACGTGCTTTTTATAGGGTTCGAATGCTTAACAAACATCATAAGTTCTTCGTCATAGCACTAAACCTAAACCCTACGAACACGACCGTCTATGGCCACGTCAGCCGGTGGCCAACCTCCCACAGGGGTTAGTTTGCCCACCATAATCAATCCTACCATCACTACTAACAATCTTGACTATGCTGCTGCAGTACATAATTCAATCACCCCACCAATGACGGAACATATAGCTATTAAGCCTATTATTTTCTTGCATGGGGAGCCAACGATTACATGGACAAAGAAGGAATTTGAGAAGTTAAAGATGAGACAAAATCTCCAATATGCTGTGGTAGCTAAGTTTTCCTATGGGCGTCCAGATCTGTACGAATTGAGGAAGGCAATTCCAATTCAATTGGAAATTAAAGGACCATACAATATTGGTTTCTTAGAGGAGAGGCACATACTGATTAGATTATCATTACTAGAGGATTATGCAACTTTGATGTCCAAAGCTTGGGAACTCAAAGTAAGGAATAGATATTTCCCCTTAAGATTCTTAAAGTGGGATCTGTGGTTCAACCCAGAAGAGGAAACAACCATTGCCATTGCGTGGATTTCATTTCCCAGATTGCCAACTAATTTGTTTGATAAAGAATCTCTTTTTTCTTTGGCAACAGTTGTGGGGAAACCTCTAGTGATTGACAAAGCCACTAATAATCAAACCAGACCTAGTTGTGTGAGGGTTAAAGTGGAAGTAGATTTGCTAAAAGAACTACCAAAAAGAATTCAAATCAATTGTATAAAAGAAGAGACGGGAACAGTGAGATCAAAATGGCAGAAAATTCAATATGATTATCTCCCGAAATACTGCACACATTGTAATCTTCAAAGACATGATTTACAAGGATGTTGGGTATTAAACCCTGAGTATAGTTCAAAGAGAGAAGAAAAATAAGAACATAAGAAGCTAAACGACAAAGGAAAGGATGAAGAGGAGAACAAAGGAAAACATATACCAATCATGAATGGAGTATTTAAGAATGGAAAGTTGAGTTGATTCATGAAAATTGGAATGTGGTTCAAAATAAAAATAAAATAACAAGAATAAGTTGCAGCATGACCTAAACTAGAAGGAATATGATACCCAGCAGAATCACTACAAAAACAAGGGTCACACGGATAATAAAGGTGACAAAGTAACGACTACCACTAATAAATTTGAGACTTTAGTGGACCTCACTGATGATAAGCAAGATGGAGCAGAGAAAAATGTGGAAAGATCAACAAGTGCTAGCAACATTAAAGGAGAAGATACGACTAAGCAATAGGTAGAAGCAACCTTTGGCAAAAGCCATAATGCAACAAAGATAACCAACAGTCGAAGTGAAGATAACATTAATCAGAATAGCAAATATATAGATGATGAAGTAACACACAATACCGACAATATGGGGAAACAAAATATACAGAAAAAAGACATAATACAAGAAAATCAACAAAATACAGAGGATAATTTGCATATAATTAAAAAGGTGCATGCAGATTCAGACAGCCCACAAGTTGTGTTCACCCCACAAAAATCACCAGATAATCCAACAATACAAGGAAATCAAGACCCTGCAAATTCAACAGAAACAACAACATTAGTAGTAGCAGACACACACCAGGGTAATCAAGACAATAACATAGAAACTCAAAGCAAAGACAGAGAGATAGATAGAATAGAGGAGAATAGTAGTCAGAAAGGGGCAGAGAATCAGAATATAATAACAGATACGACAGAAAGGCAACAACACGGAGAACATAACATGAGGTCTATATTGGAGATGATGATGAACTGGAGAACAGTGTGGTAGTAATTCAAGACGATAACAAAGGAGATCTATCTCCTAGACAGATAGCAAAAACAAAGAAAGAAAAGAAAAATATTAAAGGAAGAGATAAAAGTGTACCTCCAAAGGCAACTTGAGGTATACTAACTAGGAAATCCCATGCCAATACTACAATGAATTGCTCACTTATATGGAATAATATAAGGTCTATTAATTCACAACAGGCTTTTGAAAGGGTAGTAATGATGAATAGGCAAAAACATTTTAACTTTGTAGCCTTGATGGAACCTTTTCAACATTATAGACACATTGATATGTATAAATTATGGTTGAATATGGGAACAGCTTGTCATAACTTAAATGGAAAAATTTGGTTATTTGTGGAAGATAGATTTCAGATGGAAGTACAAATGGACACCGAACAGCTACTATCATTCAAACTCACAGATATTGATGATGGACATGAAATACATGTGACACTAGTATATGCTAGCACAGATAGACATACTAGAATAGCTCTATGGGATGATCTATATACCATTGCAACAACTATGACTAGCCCATGGTTAGTAGGTGGAGATTTCAATGTGATTATTGATGATCTTGAAAAGTATGGGGGATTGCCAGTACAATTCAATGAAACTGAAGACTTTATTCACTGTATCAATACTTGCTAGTTAATAGACTTGGGCTTCAAAGGAAGTATGTACACATGGTGGAATGGTAGAACAGATGCAGCCTGCATATTTAAAAGACTTGACAGATGCTTGGGGAATCAAGCCTTGCGAGATTTATTCCCTAATTTAGAAGTGGAGCATCTTATCAAACAGGGTTCAGATCACTCTCCCCTAGTAATAACAAGTGGAGTAGATAGAAATCCAATCAAGAAAGCATTTAGATTCCTAAACTTTTGGGTGGAACATGAAGCTTTTCAGAAAGTTGTAGCAAAGAACTGGCAAGAAGATCATAGTACTGATCCTTTCTTTAACTTTCACAATAAACAAAAAAGGGTGAGTAAGGCACTATCTAAATGGAGTAAGGACTCATATGGAGACATATTCAGACAGATAGATACTCTGATAGAAGTGGTACAGAACCATGAGCAAGAATTTGAGAATAATTCTACCAGTACTAATAGAGAAAGACTACAGAAGGTGCAAGCTGATTTAATCAACTTATATGCAGTAGGGGAAAAGTTTTGGAAACAAAAAGCAGGAATGCAATGGTTTGTGGATGGGGATAGAAACACAAAAATTTTCCATGCACATGTTAATGGAAAAAGAAGAAGATTGCAAATAAAAAGAATTCAAGATGATAGAGGAGAATGGCTAGATAAAGAAGAAGAGATAGCGCAGGAGGCAATCAAATTCTACACAAAACAATTTACAGAAGACAAACTCCCTAGTGACTTTGACATGCTGAAATATATACCTAAGATGGTATTAGAAGAACAAAATGTTGTAATTAATGAACTACCAGAGGAGGAGGAAGTTAAAAATGTCGTATTTGGACTAAATGCAGAGAGTGCTGGAGGACCACATGGATACACCGGCAAATTCTATCAGGATTGTTGGAATATAATTGCAAAGGACATGACAGAGATGGTGAAATCTTTCTTTTGTGGACACGAGTTGCCTAGGTACATCACATGTACAAATCTGACACTAATTCCAAAGAAAAAAGAAATCACTACTTTCTCAGATATGAGGCCTATCAGCCTAAGTAACTTCACCAGCAAAGTGTTTTCTAGAATTATCCATGATAGGTTGGCTAAGATACTGCCAACATTAATATCACCCCAACAATCAGGCTTTGTTAAAGGCAGAAGTATTGTAGAGAACATCTTTTTAGTTCAAGAGATAGTCCATGATATCAGAATAAGGGGTAAGTCTGCTATGTTTTTATCAAACTAGACATGGAAAAAGCTTATGACAGAGTATCTTGGATATTTTTTGACTAAAATGCTCAGAAAAATAGGTTTTGGGGAGATCCTAATAGATATGATTAATAGAATCGTATCCAATAACTAGTACTCAATATTAGTTAATGGATAACCTCATGGTTTCTTTAAGTCAACAAGGGGAGTGAAATAGGGTGATCCCTTATCACTAACTTTATTTATACTGGCTGCAGAATGGTTATCTAGAGCTCTTAATGCACTTCATTGTAAGGAGGGGTACAAGGAGTATGGAATGCCAAAGTGGAGTCCATATGTGAACCATTTAGCTTATGCAGATGATATTATCATATTTGCATCAGCAGACAAATATTCTTTAGAGTTGATAATGAACACCTTGTTAGAGTATGAAAAGGTAAGTGGACAACTGATTAACAAAGCAAAAAGTGCGGTCTTCATGCATCATCTCACCCCCAAGCTCTAGTGGATCAGGTATATGTTGTGACAAAAATTCCAAAGAAAGATTTTCCTTTCACCTATTTGGGTGTGCCAATGTATTATAGTAGGAGACAAAATATTTCTACAAAGAACTTTTGGATAAAGTCCAAAACAGATTGAGTTCCTAGACAGGAAAAATCTTATCTATAGGAGGAAGGACAACTTTGATAAAATGTGTCATGCAGAGTATGCCTATTCATTTATTATCAGCATGTGACCCCCCCAGCTGGAGTCATAGCCCAACTACACCGAATGTTTGCTAAATTCTTTTGGAGAAACTCAGTTGAAAACTCTAGCAAACACTGGGCAACTTGGACAACATTTTGTCATCCATATGAAGAAGGTGGAGTGGGTTTCAGAAGTCTTAAAGATATATCTAACGCACTATTTGCAAAGCTATGGTGGAACATGAGAACTAAAGAATCATTGTGGAGAAGTTATATGAGCAACAAATATTTGAAAAAACATCATGCAGTGGTGGTACAAGCTAAGACAAGCACATATATCTGGAAGGAAATGATTAAATGCAGAGAAGAAGTAGAACCTGAAATTTAGTGGTCAATTAAGCAAGGTAATTCTAATTTTTGGCTAGATAACTGGACAGGTTTGGGTGCTCTGTATAAAACTATTCCCCTAGAATTTGAGTATGACCAAACAGTTATTCTAGTCAAAGAAGTGGCAGAAACAGGACATTGGAATGAACAAACTTTAAAAGAATTACTTCCTCAAGATTTGGCAGATCACATTGTACAAAGAATCAGTCCACCCAAGGACACTGAAGAGTTTGATAGACCTTACTGGAAATTGGAATCTAGGGAAAAGTTTACCGTAAGTACTGCATTCCAGAAAGTAAGACAAAAAAAAGAAGTTAACAAGGTGTACAACCTCATGTGGATCAAATGCATGCCTATTAAAATCTGTTTTTTCATGTGGAAATCCAAACTACCCTAGATGATACATTGAAGAAGTGGGGAATTCAATTCCCTTCAAGATGCTATTGTTGTGAAAATCCTAAAGTAGAAGACGCTTCTCATTTATTCCTACACTCCCCCGTAGCTCAAATGGTATGGAAGCACTTCTGTGGGCCAGTAGGAATTAACGTGGAGAACATGCAACTATCCCAACTTATTAATTTATGGTGGGAGATCGATGCACATCACCAGATTAAGTATATATTTCAGGTTGTCCTTTCTATCATAGTATGGGAGTTGTGGAAAAGGAGAAACACAATAAGACATGGGAATAAAATCTCCAGTAACAAGGTGATCTATCAAATTATGCATACATTGATTCAATTCATGAAAACTAGGAGGAGAAACTGCACGTACATCCCATACAAATGGGTAATGGTGGTAGAGGCTATTCACAACTATAATCCAACAGTAAAGGTAACTAGAGTTATTTGGAGACCACCAGATACTGGTTGGATTAAAGTTAATACTGATGGAGCATCTAAAAGAAACTCAAGAAAAAGCTCATGGGGTTTCTGTGTGAGAAATAATAAAGGGGATATCATACAAGCTCAGGCTAAGGAGATTGATGAACCTTTAAGTACTAATACACAAGCAGAAACAACGACACTCTTAAATGCTTTAAACTATATAAAGACAGCACAACTAGACAAGGTGATTATAGAAACTGATTCTCTAGTACTTAAAAACATTGTGGAAAGAGTGTGGAAAGTACCATGGAAAGTAGTGAATATTCTGGAGGAAATATGGAAGCTCATGCAAGGGAAAACATTGATTATATCATACAATTTTAGAGAAGGGAACAAACTAGCCGATTACCTAGCTAACCTAGCCCTAGAGAAAGGGACAATTCAGGTGAACTGTTTTCAAGAATTCGAATCTCAAATCAAGAGAATAGAGAACAGTGATAAACTAGTGGTACCCTATCTAAGAATCAGACAATGCAGAAAATAAACATATACTAGAAGCAGAGGAGGTACAAAGCTAAACAAAACATATCAAAATGGACAAAAGAACAACAATAAGACATGGACATACATACAAGTACAAATGATGAGCCACTACGGTAAACACAAAAAGCAGACAACTCAAATAGAAGGGGCAACACTGACCAAATTGAGGATTGAGCAGTGGTGGTATCAATATCGTATGATGTTTATTTTAATTCTCAAAAATCAATGGAAATCAATAAAATCCCAACAGAGAGAGCTCACCCAACAATCACAGGGATACGATATATAAACCACATCAAGTTAGAAATGGTCCTTACCAGGACAAAATCGGTGAGGAAATGGTTGACCATGAATTGTCTGGACAGTTCCAATTTCAAATTTCATTTTTAGTGCTTTAAGAAATAGAATTTATTTGGTTTGTTTTTTTATTTTATTTTTTTATTTATTTTTGTAGGGTCAATTTTGATCCATCTTTTGAAGATTAGCCCAATGCGTATGTAATTAATAAAGGGAAAAAGGTCAAAAAAAACCCTCAACTTTGTTTTATTGGTTGACTATGTCCTTACCGTTAAAGTGAAGTTATTTTTACCCCTGTCATTACTAATTTCACCATATATACCGCTCATTTGACGGAAAGCCCTAAATCAACCAAAATTATCCAATTTCAATTAAAATGACCCATTTCTCTTTTAATCCAAACCCGACCCACTAAACCAAATTAATTCATACTCAATTAAAACCCTAAACCCATTTGTTTAATCTTCTTCATCTCTTTCCACCATTAAAACACTTAATGCTGAAATCGTCGAAGATGGCTCAATTTTTTTTTAAACAATTTCATCATTTCATTTTTAACATGGGAATTAATAAAACAAAGCATCACCAAATATATAAAGTGCTTACTACTGTCACATTTGGAATAACACAAATTGAAAGAAAGAACAATGTTCACCCATAAAAAAATATTAATAACTAAAAATCATTAAAAACAATAAGATGGTCGGAGTTTGAAATGAGAGTCAAATAATTCACCTGAAACGCAGTAAAATATAACATCAAAAAGAGCAAAACAATAAAAGAAAGTAATTTTTGACGGAGTTGATTGTTGTTGTTGAAGCTAGAGGAATGATGAGTTCTGGTTTGCTGAAAATGCAGATTTGCAATCGGCAAAACAAACAAAATTGTGAAAGGGAAGGGGAAGAGAAGCAACAACGATGGTGGTTGCTTGTTGTTGTTGGGTTTCACGAGCTCATGGAGTTGATGATATTCGCGGTGGTTTTCCGTGTCGATGAGGCGGCAGCGGAAAGGGTTGTTTTAGGGTGGTGATTTCTGGCGATTTGGAGGTGCGTGGTGGTTGTTTGGAGGTGTTTCCGATATGGTTCACCGGAGTTTCTAATTGGAGAAGGAAGATGGGTTGAGAGAAGTCGACCAGTGGGGTCGATTTGGGTGTTTTCTGGTGACATTTTGGCTGGAGAAAAGAGGAAGTAAAGGGTGGTCTAGTTAACCGGAGTTGGCGTCTGGTTGTGAGGTGGTTTACAGATTGTTTTCCGTCGGAGTGGGATGGTTTCAGGTGGGTTTGGTCGCCGGCCGGAAAGTGGGTGATGGTGGCTGTGAAAATGGAAAAAATGGGGTCGTTTAGGGGTGGTTATTTGGTGGCTGTACAGCAGTGTGGAGAGGAGAGGTTGGTCGGGAAAATGGGAAAACAGAGGTTGAAGTTATTGCTTCTTCCTCCCCAATTTTCCCTTTGTTCATCTCTTGGGTTAAGTGTTAGAGGGTCGGGCATGGGTTTTAAAACGGGTAACGGGTCGATTTTTTAAGATTCGGGTTAATTTAAGTTGATTTGGGGCTTTTCGTCAAATGAGGGTATATATGGTGAAATTAGTAACGACAGGGGTAAAAATAACTCTACTTTAACGGTAAGGGTATAGCCAACCAATAAAACAAAGTTGAGGGGTATTTTTGACCCTTGTCCCATTAATAAATGGCCTGATGGCCAAAACGTGTTTAAAAAAACACTAATGGAACCTTTTCAACATACAAGACACATTCAGAAGTATAAAAGAAGATTGGGTATGCAGTATGCTAATTACAATCGCAATGGTAAAATTAGGGTGTTTGTTCAAAAAAATATTCAAGTGGAGATCTTATCAGACTCTGAACAACAGATTACATTACAACTTACATTTCAAGATTTGGGAGATTCCATCATCTATACTTTTGTTTATGCTAAGTGTTCAGCACTTGAAAGACTAAGCTTGTGGGATGATATTTATTTACTGAGTCACAATATGAGGTTACCTTGGCTTGTAGGTGGCGACTTTAATGTTATTTTGAATGATGAAGAGAAAATTGAAGGTCTTCCTGTTTATCCTCAAGAATATGAGAATTTTGCTTTCTGTGTGAATTCTTGTGAGCTTTTTGATATCAACTTTAACGGGAGTCCTTTTACTTGGTGGAATGAAAGAGTTGATGTTGAATGTATATTTAAAAGACTTGATAGACTGATGAGCAATCAGGTTTTTCTTTGTCATTATGGAAATGTGGAGCTGGAGCATCTGGCAAGAACAGAGTTTGATCATGCACCCCATGTTGCTGAGTTGTGGGGATCAGACTACTAATATCAAGAGGTCTTTCAGATTTTTGAAATTCTGGACAGAAAAACTGATTTCAAAGATGTTGTGAGAGATAATTGGGTTGCTGATAAGTCCATTGATGTTTTTATTAGCTTGAAACAGAAGATGAAGAGGACTAAAATTACATTGTCTACATGGAGTAGGGTGAGATTTGGTGATACTTTTAAGCTATTGGTAATAAGGGAAGATATCGTTAGAATTAAAGAAGGCCTTTTTGAAGAACTACCAACTGCTGAAAACAAAGATATTCTTCAAAAGGCACATGTTGAGTTAAAACAGTATTTACACTATGAAGAGGAATTTTGGAGAAAGAAATCTGGTGTTAAATAGTTTACTGAAGGAGACAAGAATACAAGATTTTTTTCATAATCTTGTGAACGGGAGAAGAAAGAGATTACAAGTCAAAAGAATCCTTAAAAGAGATGGTCAATGTGGTGGAGGCTTTCTTTAATGGTTGGAAAAACCATTAAAGAAAAAAACTCTTCCCAAATCTATTACTCTTACTAATTTGGTCTTATTGCCTAAGTAAAAAGTGACTCAATCATTTTCTGATATGAGACCTATTAGTTTAAGTAATTTTCTGAACAAAGTTATCTTTAGAGTGATTCATGATAGGTTGGAAAAATTGCTCCCAAGACTGATCTCTCCTAATAAGTCTGGTTTTGTGAAAGGAAGGAGCATCACAGAGAATGTCCTCTTAGCTCAAGAAATTATTGCAGATATCAAATTAAGAGGTAGACCAGCTAATGTTGTGATTAAGCTTGACATGTCCAAGGCTTATGATAGAGTGAATTAGAGATTTCTGATCAAAGTTATGGAGAAAATGGGTTATAACAGTTTTGTTGCAAATAAAGTGTGGAGATTGGTGGCAAATAACTGGTATCCAGTCCTCATTAACGAACAAGCTCGTGGTTTCTTTCACTCTTCTAGAGGGGTAAAACAGGGAGATCCTCTCTCCCCTGCATTATTCATTTTGGCTGCGGAAATTCTTTCTAGAGCTTTAAACAATTTGTTCCATAATCAGGACTTTACAAGATATGGAATGCCTAAGTGGAGTGATGATATTAATCATCTTGCATATGCAGATGATACCATTATCTTTGTTAGTGCAAAGAAGAAGTCGCTTGATTTGGTTATGGAAAGACTAGGCTTATATGAAGATCAATCAGGGCAGATGATTAATAAAGAGAAGAGTTGCTTCTATGTGTATAGCAAAACTGCCTATTCTATAGTTCAAACTTTTGAGGATTGCACTGGTTTTATTAGGGGCAAGTTTCCATTGACTTATTTTGGTTGTCCTATTGGTCATGCAAGGAAGAGGAAAAGTCATTTTTCCGATATCATGAAGAAAGTTCAAAGCAAAATACAGGCTTGGAAGGGTAAACTTTTATCTTTTGGTGGTAAGTCTGTGTTGATTAATAATGTTTTACAGAGTATTCCCATATACCTCTTATCTGCAATAACACCTCCTAAATGTGTCATTCATGATTTACATAAATTATTTGCTAAATTTCTATGGAACTCTAAGGAAGAGGGGAGAAGCAAACATTGGATATCATGGTCTGATATTTGTAGGCCTAAGGAGGAAGGTGGGTTGGGCTTTAGATATCTTTTTGATATGTCCAAAGCAATGTTTACCAAGCTTTGGTGGACTTTCCAAACTAAAAAGTCAATGTGGACTATATACATGTGGAACAAATATTGTAAGAGACATAGACCTCAATTGATGGAATGGATTGGAGGTTTTCAGACTTGGAAATTTATGTTAGAAGCCAGAGATTGTATTGACCAACAAATTTAGTGGGAACCAAAGTGTGGTCATTCCAGTGTATGGTTTGATAACAGGACACAATTGGGTGCTCTTTACTATTATTTACATGTTTCTCATTCTAACAATTTTGATTTTGATGAGGTAAATCAGTTGATGATTCAGGGACATTGGAATGAAGATCTCATGCTCCAATTACTACCAGAAGATGTCTGTAAACATGTCCAAAATGTAATTGGAGTAGTAGAGGATACTGAAGAATGGGACTCACCAAGATGGATGTGTACTAGCTCTGGAAAATTTACGGTTGGAAGTGCCTGGGAGGTGTTGAGACAAGGAAATGATGAACAAGAAATTGCTAAGAAGATTTGGGTGAAAGGAGTTTCCTTCAAATTTTCTTTCTTTCTTTGTTTGGTGATTGTGGAAAAAAAGAATACCCATTGGGGAAGTTCTTATCAAGATTAAAGTGGTGGATGAAGGTAAGTGTTGTTGCTGTAATAGTTCAGAAGATGAAACTTTTGAACATCTTTTTGTGACGTGCTCTATGGCTAAGAAGTTGTGGAATACTTTTGCTAGTATTGCTGATGTGCAGGGACCTTTTTTGCAGCTTAACGATACTATACATAAATGGTGGAGTAAGGATTGCTCGTCAAAGGTTAGACCTCTCTTCAAGGCTGCCCCGTCAGTTATCACTTGGCAAATCTAGAAAATGAGAAATATAATTTCTCATGGAGGTAATATGTCATTTTATGGTACGGTTATGGAGGTCAACATAAGTTTATATCATCTAGCTACGTTTAGCTATCCTTGGTTGCAAAACATTCCTAATACTTGACATATGATAGTTCCTTTTTTTTACAGAATATGCACCCCTTATTGATTGTAAGGTGGTATACTGGAGATTGTCTAGATTAGGGTCCTACAAGTGTAACTCGGATGGTGAAGTAAAAGGAGTTGGTGGCCTAGTGCTGGGGCCTTTTGTATTAGAAATGATGAAGGAAATTTGATACATGCTGAGTCTTTTGGTTTGGGAATAACTTAGTTCTAATGTCTGAGGCAATGGCTTTGCGAAGAGGACTGAAGTATTGTATAATGCATCAATACTTAACAGTAATATTGGAGACTGACTCATTAATGCTCCAAAAGAGATTTTTAATGGAATTTGGGAGGTTCCTTGGAGTAGCCGGTTGGAGGTGAAAAGGATCAATGGTCTGAGAATTAATGTTGATGCAAGAGTGGAGCACATCTTTAGGGAAGGCAACACTTTTGTAGATTATTTAGCTAACCATTTTTTTCTTTTTGCAGGTACAACAGGAATCATCTATTCAGATTTCCAAGAGTTACCACCAAAAGGGAAAGCAATATTACACCTAGATAAAACACAAACTCCCAATCTTAGAATTAGAAACATCCAAAACAAGGGTTTCAATACACAAACATAATTGAGACAAACAAGACCAACCAGACATGGATGACAAAGAAATATCAAAAGGCGATGGTAGTACCTGCATACTTGCATAAGTGGATGTAATTGCAATATATTGTTTATGCGAAGATGGAACTCATGTGTGACCTCCTTATGCAGTGGTATCAGCCTCTTTGGAGCTCAACCTACAGAGAAGGTCATGGATGAATTAAATCGAAGTATAACAGTGCACAAAGATGAAAGAGGAGAAAGCGTTGTTCATTCAACTTCATTTTGTGGTTTAGATCTGATCAATCTGAGTTGAAGAAGTCTTCAAAGGACTTAATTTCATGGCACTTGTGAGAGTTTTTGAGTGTCTTCAATGAAATTTGTCCAAATTTGGATCCATTTCAATCTATGTCTATATATTGGAGGCATTTGAACTATCTTCTATCCTCTTCTCACTGCTACCTTCATCGGAGAGGTCGATTTCTCCGACCATGGAGCAGATTGGAGTCATCCAAGGAATTGCAAACTTGAGAATCAGAAAAATGCAAAACAGAAAATATGGCTACAGTGATAATAATACTAATGCGCAATGCGGCAAGTAACAATAGTATTTTAGGTGAAAGCACAAAGAAAAGGAAAGCATATTGGGTTTATCAAGATATATAAATCTAAACATCAGTGAAGTAGTGTACTTAAAGGAACGATCTTTAGAAAAATTAATAAGAATTACCTAGCCTATGCAGTGGTATTAGTTAGGGTTTCTAACTCAATCTGCAGGAAAGGGTAAAACTTAGAAATGGAGCTCAAGGATCGTTTACAACATCAAAAGCGAGTTAGGGAGTAGATCGATTCTTACCTAAGTTGTTCGAGCTGTGTGGATTCAGTGGAAATGAACCGAACGTAGCTGGTTGCAGCAGGTGATGACTCGATTTCACTCCAAGGCAGCACCTCGTCTTCATCCTCCAGGGAAGCTCAAGCTTGAAGACGACCAACTCTTTTTTACTTTCTTTGGTTGTTCATTTCTGTATTTTGTTTTTGGACAGAGTACTTTGTTTTTGGACCAGATCATACATGATCTGGTTGTTTCTTTTTAGTTTCTAATAAATGGTCCCTGAGACCGGCCTTGATTAAAAAAAATGTATAAATTAGCAGAGAATTTACATATTATTTTATTCTACATAATATTATTTTATATAATGTATTATTTATACCTCTAATCTCAAATCAATGATTTATTTGAAATCATGATGAAGAGAGGGTCACTAGGGTAGTCCAATCGTGGGTCTGTCTTGAATAGAGAGTGTACTAATTTCTTAGGTCATTTTCAATCCATCTATATTTTTTTCTCTATACTTTACTATATTTGAAGAATAAAATAGGATATAGGGTCTTTAACCACATTCCAAAAAATCACCAATTTTCTATTTATAGGGATGTGTCCTCTCAATTGTACCTTTTGATTATTTTAATATTATTTATATTATATAACATTTGTAATTAACATATTATTAGGGGTGTGCATCGGTCGGTTCGGGTCAGTTTTATGTATTATCGATCTGATTTATTGTTTTTGGTTTATAAATATGCTAAACTAACAACCAAACCAATAAGACTTCTTTTGTCGATTTTCAATTTATCAATTTTGGTTCTTAACGGTTCGGTTTTCGGTTTATCCAATAAGAAAATGCTTATAAATATATATATTTCTCTAATAATTAGACACGACAAGACAATAATGTAGCTTTACATAACACTCATAAAATAAAATAATAATAATAATAATAATAATAATAATAATAAATAACTTCAAAAGAACTATACAAGTGGCAAGTGGGTAGGGATGGCAATGGGGTGGGGCAGATGTAGGGTGGAGCGCGTTTAAGGCTATGCGGGACAGGGAAGGTTTAAGGTTGTGTGGGGCGGGTGGGATGCGGGGCGGGTTGAGGGTATATATTTTATGTGGGTTTAAACTTTATTTTATTTTTTTACATGTTATAAAAGTGATAGAACATTATTTATTAAGATAAATTCTTTAAAGTTACTAAAATATTCAACATAGTAAATAAAAATGGTTCAATAAAAAATAATTCAATTTCTTACATGTTTCCCAGTTGACCTCTAAAAAATAAAATTTTATGTCACTATCATATTAAATTAATACAACTTAATGAATAATAAATTTATTTTTATGAATCTTATTTTTAGTATCAAACTTAATTAGAAAAAAAATATATTAAAAGAATTATGTGGGGCGGTTCATGCGGAGCGGGTCTATCCCCGGGTGGGGCGGGTTTGAAAATGAAAAGAATGTTATGCAAGGCGGGGCGGGGGGGATTAAAAATTTTGTGGGTTAAGATCAACCCCCCCCCCACCCCCCCCCCCCCCCCCC